>JAVFBW010119753.1:0-15050 GCA_034783835.1 Mopalia ciliata
TACTCAAGGGTATTTCACTTATATGACGACGGATTGTCCACTTCACACTGTACACTGCCTTATTACGGTGGAAAACCTATATGAAACCTCGTAAAAACCACCCCCGCAATTGCTGGACCCACAACATGTGACTCGCTCATATACCTGATGGTCGACAAGCGGACGCGATCCGATGAATATCTTGGTTGTGCTATATGTGGTGTCAAATTATTGTTGGAATTCACCGCCAACATAAACACAAAATACTCTTAAGCTCAGCGTAAAACATAAATCAATCAATTCCTGGAAAGCATGAATGGTCGTATAAATCATTCTTTTTGATGTAATACCCCATGTGACAAAATCGTCTTTATGATTTTTATGTAATAATATACAGTAAAAAATAAAAATAAAAAAATCAACATTATCTTTACCTATCTATATTTTTAAACCCTTGTTACTGGAAACAAAGATATCATTAGGGACGGCCTTACATATAGTACCTATATTAACAGGCTCTTGCCAGGTATTTTTGCCTTTGTTTCTAATAGCTCAACTATGTGAAGATAAGAGCCTAAAACATTTTTAATTAATGTGAAGGCCTTGACATTTTCAAAGGAATTTAAGGGATGTACAACACTTAAACTGTGTGTCTTGGAGAGGAAAATTAACAGATTTAAGCTACATGTGTACGAATATGATAAATTTGTATAAAAATTTAAAAAAAAAACCCATTAAAACAATACACAGCTTTTAAGATAAAATTATATTCCCAGGAAAGGCTTTCAATTAAATACAATACTAAATCAGTTTGTTTGTTTATTTGATTGGTGTTTAACGTCGTACTCAAGGGTATTTCGATTATATGACGACGGGCACAAATACAGAACTTCAAAAACAAATCTGCTTTCCATTACCCTTTAGCTCTGTGAACACCAGGGCAACAGAAAACAACCTCTTTTCTCGCCTCTTACGATCGACCGTGGAAGCTGAGGGACCGACAATATAAACACCACCACTCACTGTGCTATATGTGCATTCCCTAGCTTTGATAGTAATAATAACCATTTTTAGTCAGCAAGTATTCAATGTCCTTTTTTTTTTAGAAGAAATTTGTTGAGCATTTGTGGGGTAAAATTTGTAATGAATGGACAACTCAAGTTATTAAGGCCTTTATTTTTTTGCATGATTGGGGTTTAATGTCATAATTAAAGGTATTTCACTAAAAACCTTACTCTGAGAGCCTTTTCCTCCACTGTTTCTGTTGTCTTAGCCTTCTTTTTCTTCGAATCTCCTTTCCCGTTTTCCTCCCCTTTCCTTTTCTTCCTAAAGGGAGGTAACAACTGAAACTTTATTTATCTGTGACATCAGATTTTTCTTTATGACCTTTATGATATTAATCACAAACAATCAAGTGAAGTGTAAATTCCTTTAGCAGTTCTGTGTTCTAACAAATAATAAGGCACATGAATAGTATTTGTTTTTTATGTCATACTTAAGGGTATTTCTCCTAATTGATGACTTTCCACATACATGTACAATTATATATGTAGATGGAAAAGTGAAAAAAACTTTGTTAAAACAAGTGTTCATTAAATTTGTTGGATTGGTGTGTAACATCGTACTCAAGGGTATTTCACTTATATCACGACGGATTGTCCACTTCACACTTGTACACGGTGGAAAACCAGGAGGAATCCTTGTAAAAACCACCCCCGTGATTGACGGAGCCACAACACGTGACTCGCTCATATACCCAGTGGTTGACAGGCTGACTCAATCCCGTGAATGGTAAATCAAAGCAGGTCAGTTTAGGAAGCGCACTGGCTACCACTGAGCCACGGCCACAGGCCAATGTTCATTAAACGATGTTCAGATGTCCAATGTACAACTGACTAAAAAAAAAAAACTGTTTTAACTGTTTTTGTTGTTAAAACAAATTTTCTTGAATTTTTTATATTCTGACTTGAGAGATTCAATCTGCCTCTTGGTCTCTTTAATCTTCTAGAAAACGGGACAAATTTCACAGACTCATATAAACCAAATTACAATCACTGTGACTTTTGGTAACTGGTCCTGTATTTCTCGTACAATACATTATGTTATAATTCTACCTCACTTTGGATTTTGCTTTATCTGCAACATTGAGCATCAAATAGCATAAAATTTGCCAATAATCAGATTTTTTTCGACATGCACCATGTCAAAACATGAATATTTTGGGTACAACAACCAATGATCCAGATTTACTTGTTATATCCTGTTGACTTACTTTTTCTCTCCCTTGCCCAGTTCTTTGATCAGTTCCTCTCGATCCTCTTCTTTCAGTTTTTTGAATCCAACAATTCTGAAATAATTAATCTGTTCATTAATTGAATGATTTTTACAGCATTGTGGTTAAACTGTTAGGTCAAATTTTCTCGATGCTAAATTTAGAATAATAGTTTTCTCTTGATGTTTAACACCATAATGAGGTTATTTTACACATAGGTTGATGACAAATACCTGTGACAGGTCAATGACAAAGTCCAAGCTTTCTAAAGGGCAAATATTAAAAATCCTGTGTGAATCTGGAGGTAAGGCCTGCAACAAGTCAGCATACTGACTTGTTGCACTGTACGAACATCTTGCACTATATTCAAGTCATAAAAAATGGTACCTAACTTATTTTACAACTGAGTCAAAAAATAACATGTACTATATATATGGCAATATCTGTTATGATAACTTTGCTTTGATAATGTTTGTTAAAATATTGTGACAGTAAATTCTGCAAAGTTAAGAAAAAACAGATTCTGGAATCAGTACATACTGTTCAACAGAGTAGATAGTGGAAAACCCAATTTCTTCTCGATTCTCCACAAAACACTGAAGATGGTACCACAAGTCCTGTGGACCATACATCTTAGCTCGCTCACTTTCAAAATCCTTCTTAGATAATCTCAACACATCCTAAAAACATAAAAATAAAAACAAATCTGTTTTAAATGTGTGTTTGGTGTCCTGGGCTGTATTTAGTCTTATCCCACCTATTAAAACCTGCCGAATATTATTTTCTGATCAATGAGTATTTTCTATTTATACAAATGACCTTTTTGAGTGAATTCTGATCATAGGAAAATTTAAAATCAAAAGCTATAATGAATAAATGTGGCTTAAAAACCTAACACACAGATATTCTCAAGTAAGAAGTGGGTTACTATAATACTATATGACACCCATGACACATGACATCCAACATGATCTAAATCTTGCATAAATCTTGAAAGATTTCTTTACATTAGCTAATATTTAACTCTTATTCTATTACAGGATTATTTTTAGATATTTGCGACATTATCCTTGATACAAATTGTATTATTATTTCCACCTTACTTTTGAGATTTTATCTTCACATCCTCTACAGGTACTTCGAGATGATTTAGCATACTCAGCAGTGAAGTCTGTATTCTTTAACCCTGGAATAACATCATCAGCCTCTTCTCCAGCATCACCTCCACCTCATAAAAATAATACAGAAAATTGTTAAATTTGTATCTTTGAAAAAAATAATAAATTCTTTAACAATAGTAAACAAAACATCAATCATGAATTAATTTTTCAAGTATTTCACTTCAGATTATTGACCTTACGAGAGGTTATGAGGAAAATGGGAAGAAACCTAGTAAAACATGCTTGCTTTGTTTGATCAGGGTTTCACACCATACTCAGGGGCAAATACAGGTCTTATTTTATACCGTTACCCAAAATAAACGATGTCTAAAAACACCCAAATTAAGGCCGAAAAAAGGCCCAAATTTATGGAGAATATGTCAGATTGTCTAAAATAACACTTCGTACAACAGCTGACAGGCCTTATTTTTTCATGCGAACGGTTGTTCAGGTTACGTGGAGGTTACGCAAACAAAAATTCACGGGAACAGTCAACGTTCACGCAAAATAAGTCCAGGGTGCTCACCAGGGTTAAAAAAACTAAACATACACGATATGGGGGTAGCAGTATGTGGGTTCTATAGGGGAATTCTGAAATGAAGATGCTGCTTCCTTTTGTCTATCAATTTGATCTCCCACTGAGATAATTTCAAACAGTTCAGCATAACAAAGGATGTACATTTCAGAAGCTAAATATAGGCATAGAGTGCCAATGAACTGTGCTCAAGTTGAGGTTTGTCCTAATTTTATTATAGGTAATAGAAATTATATTTTATTTCCAGATGGTCACCTAACCAGGTATGAAATTACAGTAATAAAAAGAAACAACATAACACTAACTTTTAGCTCAATATCTGGGAGAAATAAATGTTGGAGGTAGAAGTGCATTATTTACACATTGAAAACTCACTGTCTGTGAAGACAAGTAACATGGAAGTATATTTAACGTAACCTATTCAAGAGAACGATCGTTCGCGCAAATTCGCTTCGCATAAACGAACAACAGGTTACGTGGGTTAAAATTCAGGGGAACAGTAGATCGGTTACGCAAAATTTTGAAAAAATAAGGCCTGTAACCTCGTACAAACCACCACCTGGATTGCCAGAGCCACAACATGTGACTCGCTCATATACTTCAGGGTCAATAGACTGGCTCAGTAGGATTAGTAAGCACACTTGCTAACCACTTTAGCCACGGCTACAATAAAGTTCACTCCGAACCGGCCACATCATGTCTCACCTGTGAATCCATATTGTTTGCCCTTCATGTGAGTGTAACACATCAGGTCTTTATCAGCACCTCCGCCGCTTAACACAGTGGAGATAGCATCCCAGTGCCAGTATTCATAGGATTTTGCTTTCTTCGCATCAGACATCACTATAATCTACAATTGAAACCAACAGCACATCAGAATTGACATTGGACAGAATCAATTCAATTTCATATATTGGGGAAATTTACATCTCCATGGATTCAGAATGTTTCTTTGTTTGGTGTTAAATCACTTTGATGTCATACTAATTATGGTTATTTCTCTCGGATGATGGCAAGGCAGCTCAAGGCAAAGATACATAGCGGTACACCTGTGACTAAAACAGCCGGTACGATTTGGACAGGTACTAAATTTATGTTTTGGGTACATAATCGTTTCATTACCAAATTGTCTGGGTACAAAAGATCGACACAGGCGAAGTGGTTTGGGCATTGAATGAATTTGGTCATTAATGTGTTCTTCAGACAGTAAAATTTACATTATTTTTTTGTTATAGTACAGTAAAGGATCAAGGACATTTTCTGCACTAATGCACAATACCTGGCTGACATTATCTGATATTTTTTTTTTGAGTACCAAATACAATTCAGTCCTTAACAAGGTTTTAAATGTGCTTTGGCGAGTACAGAAGTACTCATCAGAAATCAAACATCAGGGGATATTCATTTAGCTTTCCAAAACAACTGTGTTCCACACTATTTTGTTGATTCGAATTAGTGATGAACAGTCAACTAAAAGTACTCTGCATGAAGTATCACATGGCATTGCTGTTATCCATGATATGTACCCGGACAATCTAATTCTAGTGTAGCACAATGTATACGGCTAATTCCTCCGTCTTAGCCCTACGTCCCACCTATCTAAACCCATGGTGAAAGTTGGAAATCGCTAGGCTGCTATGGCCGGTCTCAAAAACACTATTTCTGATTTTTCTCTGATTTTTTCTAGATACATTGAAACCATTGATTAGTATTTTACCTACTTGCAATATTTCTTTTTTGACGGTTTTCAATCTTGTTATGGCAAAGGGAGATAACTTATATGTGTCAACTCGGGCGAGAAACTCAAATAAAACTTTATTTAAACGTCAGAAAAGAAAGCAAGAGTTTGATTATTGTGATTTTTCTATCCAAAAACAATCAGAGAAAAATCGGATATTTGTTTTGAGAGTCCGGCCATAGTGGCCTATCGATTTTCAACTTTCGCCATGGGTTTAGATAGGCGGAATTAGCCCTATACATTGTGCTAGTTGATGTTTAACCCTGTGCAATGGGATATCAGCTACATATAGCCGTGTGCATAGGTATTTCTTGCAATACCATGAAATGTTCAGTGTTTTTCAACTGTGGCCTTTATGTTCCTCCAGTGTTAAACCAAGACGACGTAACTATGCTTGAAGAACATTGCCCCCCTTCTCCCCCTGCCACACCTTGTCATATTTGGCCATAATTCTAGTCAAGCAAGGAGGAGTTATCCCTCCTAACATTATGACTACCAATGTAGAGTTGAACATAGTTAAGTATAGTAACAACTCCAAAGAAAGATAATGAATTCATTTTGACTCAACGTTTCGTTTCATTGATCAAATCATTTGTTTATTCCTCCTAGTTCGAGTAATTGGCAATGCGCAGCGGCGCGAACCACTTTACCGTATACCTAAATCGTATTTTCGCGAAAGTTTCTACAGTGGATGAGACTGTACAACTCTGGTACGCTATGTTACGCAATCCCACATTTATTTCCGCAAATATATGGAGCAGCGTGTGCCACAGACAAGGAGATAGAAGAAGTGCAAAGCAAGATGGCCCGGGTATTCCTTAGAGTCAATGTCTCGATGTAGGAAGTAAAGTCGATTACAATTTAGACTGTATATCCCTCTGCTATAGTTCTGAGCATTGAAATGCATTGAACCTTAAAAAAGCAAAGATTAGCCTTAACATGACTGGTGCACAAGTCTGGCCTTATGCATTTTGACCCTACCTCCGGGTTTATTGACCTTAGAGAGAGAAGTGAGACAGTATACATTGTCAAGAGCTATACACGAGCTACAAACGAGCTATATGCGATCAACTGAGAAATAGACATTCATTTGCGTCCTACTCGCGATATATTAGCGACTATCAGTTGGATTGCAGTTCAGTCAGAGCCGCTTGCGAGCTGCTGATACAAGAAAAGAATGGATCACGTGGCACAGACGTAGACACCGCGAGTACAAAATAAAAATAATTAAAAAAAGTGTTATTATTTTCAGCATATATTAATTTATTGGTCTTGATATGTTCTTGAAGCCTTCTTGTATACACTTTTACCATTTTAAAACGGCCCTAAAGCCATCGACAGTGAGCCGCAGCATACTTTAGTCAAACGCATAATTACGTCAGCCGGTCGTCAATACCCCGAGACGCAATCGCCAGCTGCACATTTTGCCCGTGTATCACTCTGAAAGCTCATGAGTCGAGTGCTCCATGACCTTCGCTCGGGACTTGATTTTTATAAATTTTCGCATCGTCATGTGCTCTTGGAGTAAAATTGCGACCGTGTGACACACGCATTGGAGGCTGCAATCAAGATTGAAGCGCCCCATCAAAAACGAAAAAGAAAAACTTATTTTTATTAAGAGAGTTGGTCGTCTTGGTGGATAAAATACTTTTTGACCTTGGTGGAACGGTTTGCTTCTAAGTAAGAGGAAAGGAAAAAATAAAAAATTACTGTGATAAGTAATAAAATATAAACATAGCGGTATCCCAATAAAATTAAGTGAAATATTTAAAATTCAATTTTGTCCTATATGGCCATCCCTAATAAGGGATCTAAAATGGTCAAACAAATGCTTTCTATCGTTGACTGAGATACCAGTTATATCCAACTTATGGTTTTCCAGCTTAATCTATCCACAGTTTGAAAAACAAGCACACAGCAAGTAATTTGAGTGCGTTTGCAATCTGTCCCACAACCCAAACTCCTGCGCACAGCCCGAAGTGTAAATCTTTTCGCTGTCACTACCACAGCCAGACAGAGGCAGAGAGTGTGACAAATGCGCACTGCCCGCCAAGCATGTTCGGTCATTATCGTAATACAAACACAGGCGCACAGCTTTCGTCTGGATGTATTTATAACCTCGCCCCTTACCAATGCACTCAGTCCGTTATCTCAGTTGGTTTGTTTTTGTAACTAGTAAAATTTAACCGTCATAAAGATTTGTAAAAAATGAACACCCGCATTTCCTTTTTGTTTTCATTTTTGTACAAACCTTCATATCTTTGTGTGATATTCACTATGACAGGATTGTGTTTTACGCGCTTTATATATACATTTACACCTGGTAACACCGAGTTAAAAAACAAGAGTTGTGTGCTTTTTTAACCTCATAGATAATTACATAAATTATTAAATTTTTTAATACCCAGAGCTTATTGGCTGGCCATTTTGGCTTCTGTGAATATGACACAAAAATACTTTGAGTCGGAATCCAGTCTATGGAGGCATCAAATGTCTGACATGCCGATCGAAGCACGGCATCACTGATTATGTAAACATGATTTTTTGATATTTAAACTTTCTAAATCAGTTTATACAGTTTTGATTTATTCAATGAAAAAATACGTATATTTGACATAAATTCCAAAATGGGAAACATAAAGTATCTAACAAAGGGTTGCAATTTGAAATGTAAATTAAATAAATGCAGAACAATTACACATCTTATGGATCCCTCATCTAATAAATCAAAAATAAGTTTCATTCCCAAATAATGTTATAGCACCGCCATTGTCTGCTTCCACTGTAATGGTGGTCGGTTCGGGCTATCAAAATGTACATATCTCTAAAAACATGCGAGTATACCATAATTGACAAACTGGTATGAACCCAACGGCTTCAGGGCAGAGTTGACTTATATCATGGTTAAGCATCCCGACAGCAAAACGCCACACTATTACAACATTAAAATGTTGAGTGTCTCACCTGCAAATGGGCCATTTTTAGAAAAAAGTACAAATAAGTGTTAAGACATTTTTAAGTCTTGTGTTATACTCTTTTTTCAGTACTTTCACAATTTATTTTTGAAAAAATTACTGTTTAATTTTTATGGTATTGTTCTTTTTAAAAACTAAAAGTGGTTATAACTGTCACAAAACTTTGGAAAAAAAATCAAATATTAAAATAATTTGTCTTCACCGTTATCAGTAAAATTGGAGCCAAAATGCAAATAATTTTAAATTCCCAAAAGACTGGACATCAAATATGCTTTTAATACCTTGAAAAACTTAAAAACAATGTACTTTTTACTCTTTCTTATACATTGGTAAATTTAAAAACATACAAAAAATGTTCCTTTTTGAGATTTGTCTCTTTAGTTATCATTCATTGCACTTGATTGATCAGATAAAAACAAAACATACAGAGGGCACTGCTGTCATATTTGAATGTGCCTGGATAAAGGAAGCCATTATTGATTTAAGCTAGAGACAGAGGACTCTTATACTTTTTTTTATAAGGTTTTTATCTTTTATTTGTGTTTTCCGTTATTTGCACATTTTCTGAAAATGGTACAAATACATCTTATGAGGAAGGCAAACACTGGACGCATACAGACTGTAACAACTCCGCTAGAGGGCCGTCTTGATCTGGTTGTTAGATTGGGTACTTAAGGTAACTTCACTCGTATGACTGCATTATACACCAATCGGTGAAGATCCACCTTTAACAGCATTTAAAAAAAAATGGACACACAGGACTAAACACATAGTGCAATAACAATATGTTACCATACTGCTGTAAGATTTCGCACCCTACTAGTTTTGTGTTGCTTGTAGGGGCTGTGACTGCAGAGAGTACCAGCGATCAGAAAAACCAACCCAATTTACCACCGGTGTCCCTGTTTGCGCGCTGTCATATATCACTTGTATCATGATTTTGTCCGCTCTCGATCATATAAAATGGCGAAGCTACCTTATAAATTTGATTTTATTAAGGCTTATACCAATTGATCCTGAACTGTGTAAATTCCTATAGATTTTAAAGTTATCCTGATTTCCAAACAATTTCTTCTTTTTTTGTGTGTTTGTGTTTTTATTACTATTCGTTTCTCCGCCCACAAAATGATCACTTCAAGTGAAGTAACCGTTATAATAATTCCGGAAAAATCAATAACTTGTCGTTTCTTGCCTACGTCTGTATTTTTCTTCACCATAAAAGAATACCACAACTCAGTTGACATACAACTTGTATAGTATGTATAGCCAGAAGATATTTCTGAAGCGGTGAAAATGCTGGTAGGCAAAAGAAAACAAAAACATCTTCATGTATACGTCACGGACCACCGTGCTCTACGTACCTGTATATAAGAGCGGTTTTTATTGAGAACACCGTCTTACATTTCGTGATGGTAAGTATTTTCTAGACCATAGGATGCATATAATATCATAGATCTCTTATTTTATCAGTTCATTTTAGTTTTAAAACGAAGCATATACTTATTATATCGTACAGTTTTTAATTTTTGTGGACACTTTTATTTTAACAATATTTAACGTAAATTTTCTAATCCGCCCCCCACCCCCGCAAACACACACATAATGTTCTTCTGAACGGATAAGCTTAACATTTTACCATTTATGCTGCAGCATGATTTACACTTTATTAAGAATAGGTACATTACGTTTCTGTCAAAATCATCGAATTCAGTAGAATTAGAAACTCAAGTCGAATACTCCTTTCGCCATCTATGTTTCGTTAAACTTTTTTTGTAACATTTTCATTGAGGAAAATGAAAATTGGGTCTCTTGGTAAATAGACGGATTTCTAGACTGATAATTCAACTGAATACTGAAACCATATACACCACTGACATATTTTCCAATAAATTTGTATTATGTTTTTATTAACTAAAGTGAATTTTCGCGTCTTAAAATTTATATCTTTGACTCTGTCTTAAACAATATTATAAGGATTGAAAACAAATCTGGGTTATATTACTTATGTTAAACCCGGTTAGTCAAATTAACACATGGATGCCAAATGTTCAGATAATTGAAATGTGGACAGATAGGAGAAAAGAGGGTTTGAATACACATTCCCTTACATCGATGAACACCTCCAATGTTAGCTATATTTTTTAACATCTTAATGGTCATTACCTTCTCTCGAGATGCCTGTAGGTTACCCATAACACAACTCGAGATTACGGTTTATTAAGAAACTTGGCCTTTGGAGTTATCTAGAAGATTAGATGATTCTTCGATTTTAAAATAATATACACCACTGTGCAAGTGTGCTTTTATGAATATATATATCTGCCGAGGCTGCAAAGTGTAACAAACCACATATACAAACTTGTATCTAACGCCTTACGTAAAGCTAGCAATAGTGGAAATCCATCTGGAATGTTAAGTCTTTCTGTTAAATATTCCATTCTTCTTTTTCTGCGGAGGACTTCTGTAAATAAAGTCATTTTGAACAAAATATCCCCCCCCCCCTTCCCTCCCCATCTCCCCACCCACCCCGAAGGGGAAAATTAATTATCTTTAGTCTGACATAGAGGCCGTAGATTGTTTAAGTATTTAACCATACTGCATGGAGTTTTGGGGAGATGTTTGTATTGTTTAGTAATAGTGTTCCAATACGGAGGTTTTGAGTTATGACGTTACGGCAACAGAGTGACGTCCCTTTGCGAAACAACGTTGACACTTTACGGCACGGGAGTGCAGGCTGCCTATGCTTTAAATTGCGGGTTGTTGGTTTTCAGGAAATGGTAACTTTAAAATTATAACTATTGCGAAGAATTGTATTTTACGCCACGGGGAAAGGAAATCCATATGGTTTCATTATTGTTTACCAGTTAATTTGTCATATTCCCTATACCACCCAGGTTACAAATCGGGAATTAGCCATCCCTTGCCGTAAACCGATAACGTTATTTCGCAAAGGGACGTCACTCTGTTGTCGTAAAGTCATAACTGGAAAACCCCGTATTCGATTTTCGTCCCTCAGAGAGTTTTTATTTTCCCTTCTTTTTAATTCTGTTTTCTTTGATAAGGTCATTATTAACTTTTTTCTGTAAACAATTCTAAATCTCTTGATTAAGGATCAAAGAAATTTTACACTAGATCCTAAGTTTAAAAGAACCTAGACAAAGGTATAAAGTAGAATTTCTGCCCCATATGGCGAACCAATGAATGATTGGTTCCCTATAGGATGTAATCATCTAATCCTTCCAATTTATATTTCATGTAATCACCAAGTTCTTCCGGTTCTTATTTCATGTAATCATTAAAGTGATGTAACCGCTTAGCCAACAATCGTCTTAATACTGCTGTATACCCAGTAATTTTCGTGTTGAAGGAGTTAGCCATGATTATACCATCGTGTCATAGGAGTCAGTCATGGTTATACCATCATGTCATAGGAGTCAGTCATGGTTATCCATTGCGTCATAGGAGTCAGTCATGGTTATACCATGGTGTTATAGGAGTCAGTCATGGTTATACCATTGCGTTATAGGGGTCAGTCATGGCTATACCATCATGTCATAGGAGTCAGTCATGGTTATACCATTGTGTCATAGGAGTCAGCCATGGTTATACCATGGTATTATAGGAGTCAGTCATGGTCATACCATCGTGGCATAGGAGTCAGTCATGGTTATACCATCATGTCATAGGGGTCAGTCATGGTTATACCATCATGCCATATGAGTCAGTTATGGTTATACCATCATGCCATAGGAGTCAGTCATGGTTATACCATCGTGTCAGAGGAGTCAGTCATGGTTATACCATCGTGTCATAGGAGTCAGTCATTGTTATTCCTTCATGCCATAGGAGTCAGTCATGGTTATACCATCATGTCATACGGTCAGTCATGGTTATACCATCGTGTCATAGGAGTCAGTCATGATTATACCATCGTGATATAGGAGACACTCATGGTTATACCATCGTGCTATAGGAGTCAGCCATGGTTATACCATCGTGTCGTAGAAGACAGTCATGGTCATACCATCGTGTCATAGGAGTCAGTCATAGTCATGTCATCGTGTCATAAAGACCAGTCATGGTTATATCATCATGCCTGAGGAGACGGTCATGGTTATACCATCGTGTCATATGAGTCAGTCATGGTTATTCCACCGTGTCATAGGAGTCAATCATGGTTATACCATCTTGTTATAGGATACAGTCATGGTCATACCATCGTGTCATAGGAATCAGTCATGGTTATACCATCGTGCCATAGGAGTCAGTCATGGTTATGCCATTGTGTTACAGGAGACAGTCATGGTCATACCATCGTGTCATAGGAATCAGTCATGGTTATACCATCGTGTTATAGGAAAAATAATGGTTATACCATTGTGTCATTGGAGTCAGTCATGGTTATACCATCGTGTTATAGGAATCAGTCATGATAATACCATCGTGTCATAGGGGTCAGTCATGGTTTTACCATCGTGCCATAGGAGTCAGTCATGGTTATACCATCATGTCATAGGGGTCAGTCATGGTTATACCATTATGTTATAGGAGTCAGTCATGGGTATACCATCGTGTTATAGGAATCAGTCATGGCTATACCATCCTGTCGTAGAAGCCAGTCATGGTTAGAGCATCATGCCATAGGAGTCAGTCATGGTTACAGCATCTTGTCATAGGAGTCAGTCATGGTTATACCATCGTGTCGTAGGAGTCAGTTGTGGTTATACCATCGTGTTATAGGAATCAGTCACTATTATACCATCGTGTCTTAAGAATCGGTTATGGTAATAGCATCGTGTCATAGAGGCCAGTCATGGTTATACCATCATGCCATAGGAGTCAGTCATGGTTATACCATAGTGTTATAGGAGACAGTCATGGTTATACTATCGTGTCATAGGAGTCAGTCATGGTTATACCATCGTGTTATAGGAGACAGTCATGGTTATACCATCATGCCATAGGAGACAGTCATGGTTATACCATCGTGTTATAGGAATCAGTCATGGTTATACCATCGTGTCATAGGAGTCAGTCATGGGTATACCATCGTGTCATAGGAGTCAGACATGGTTATACCATGGTGTTATAGGAATCAGCCATGGTTATACCATCGTGTTATAGGAATCAGTCATGGTTATACCATCGTGTCATAGGAGTCAGTCATGGGTATCGTGTCATAGGAGTCAATCATGGTTATACCATCGTGTTATAGGAATCAGTCATGGTTATACCCTCGTGTCATAGGAGTCAGTCATGGTTATACCATCTTGTCGTAGAAGCCAGTCATTGTTATACCATCTTGCCATAGGAGTTAGTCATGGTTATACCATCGTGTCATAGGAGTCAGTCATGGTTATACCATCGTGTCTTAAGAATCAGTCATGGTTATACCATCGTGCCATAGAGGCCAGTCATGGTTATACCATTATGCCATAGGAGTCAGTCATAGTTATACCTTCCTATCATAGGAGTCAGTCATGGTTATACCATCGTGCCTGAGGAGTCGATCATGGTTATAGCATCGTGTCATAGAGGCCAGTTATGGTTATACCATTATGCCATAGGAGTCAGTCATGGTTATACCATCTTGTTATAGGAGAGTCCTGGTCATACCATGGTGTCATATGAGTCTGTCATGGTCATACCATCGTGTTATAGGAGTCGGTCATGGTTATACAATCCTTGTTATAGGAGTCAGTCATGGTTATACCATCTTGTTCTAGGAATCAGTTATGGTTATACCATCGTGTCATTGGAGTCAGTCATGGTTATACCATCGTGTCTGAGGAGCCGGTCATGGTTATACCATCGTATCAGTCATGGTCATACCATCGTGTTATAGGAGTCAGTCATGGTTATACCATCGTGTCGTCGAGGCCAGTCATGGTTATACCATCATGTCATAGGAGTCAGTCATGGTTATACCGCCGTGTCATAGGAGTCAGTCATGGTTATACCATCATGTCGTAGGAGTCAGTCATGGTTATATCATCATGCCATAGGAGTCAGTCACGGTTATACCATCATGCCATAGGAGTCAGTCATGGTTATACCATCGTGTCATAAGAGTCAGTCATGGTTATACCATTGTGTCATAGGCGTCAGTCATGGTTATACCATCGTGTGATAGGGGTCAGTTATAGTTATACCATCGTGCCATAGGAGTCAGTCATGGTTATACCATTGTGTTACAGGAGACAGTCATGGTCATACGATCGTGTCATTGGAGTCAGTCATGGTTATACCTTCGTGTTATAGGAATCAGTCATGATAATACCATCGTGTCATAGGGGTCAGTCATGGTTTTACCTTCGTGCCATAGGAGTCAGTCATGGTTATACCATCATGTCATAGGGGTCAGTCATGGTTATACCATTATGTTATAGGA
>JAVFBW010119764.1:0-15050 GCA_034783835.1 Mopalia ciliata
TGTGAACTGTCAAAAGTAGACCTATGATTAACAGTCGACTTTATAAGTCTTGTGACGGGAGCCCCATGAGTGACAAGAAAGATATTGGATTGGTCCATATTTTTGGAGCTTTTCTGTTTAGTGACAAGCAGCAAGAAATGACCGCGCGGGGGAATTTTACTGTAGTTTAAGCTTAACCCAATGTTTAAAATCCCATTTTAAAAAGTTTATAGCTAGATTAGAAAATTAGAGAGCGTAATTCAACTTTTGCCTTCACGCATTTTATTGCAGAGGAGCATCGCTTTAACATGTTGGCAGTTTGCATGGTTGTTCTTTGTTCCCTTTATGAGGCCAGTATTTTTTCAAGCATAGACACATTGCTTTACTAGTCACACTGAAGGAACATTGACTTTCACAGAGACCAAAGCACTGTACATTGGATATACCCTGTCATATAAATGAAGTATCACATTGTATGGTGCTAAAATCCATCAGTCAATCAATCCACATGTATAATGTCAGTAGCAGTAGCAATACATGTATGTGTTGTAATCAGCTTGTTCTGACTACTGGTCATACACAGGTGTTCCTGGAAGAAAAACTCTTCAGTCACATAAACGTTCCGGTCAATTCCTGAATTGTCCGGACAGAAGAGGCAATGTAGTTCACCTTTTAAGATTCAGATTGTACCACAAATGTTGTATTGAGTTAACATGTACATGTATGTCTGATTGGTGTTTAAGTTTTACTCCACGATACCTCATTTATATAATAATTGAGTGTCCACTTCACCCATTGCTGCACTTAAATACAGTGGAAACCCGGGAGGATATCACAGTCGCGACCTGGATGGAAGTTAGGATTATTTTCAGGACAGTTAGGTGGTGCTTGACCTTTGTGACTGTGCAGTAAATTGGTCCGATTTTTTTGTTTGCTCGTCATGCGTATGAACATCTTACTTCACATCTGATTTCCTCGAACGTTTCCTCAACCTTTTTGTCACACGCGCTTTTGTTTTGTTTTTGTTTTTTTCTGTTTTGACAAAACCTGTCAACAGATAGGCAAATTCGTAACGACTCAACAAATTTCAAACCAATTTACATCGGCATGACCTGTTAACAGTTAAGCTGGTATAAGAAGGTCATTGCGTTTTTTCATCCTAATTTTGTGCCAAAATTGGAAAGGAATAAAGGCGTTTTGTCTTCGAGGCTAGCTGAACGCGGGTCACAGTTGTATTTTTGGAGACGTAACCGTTGTAAATAGGTATGATGAGTTCGAGTGTGTTTTTAAGGTCCACGCGATTGACAACTTTTCTGACGCAATAGTCTATCATCCGATCACCATGGAAAAGACGAATACTACCATTTCTAACGAGAGAATGAAATTGCTGTGGGACTCATAAACTTATAGAAGAACAAACACACTACTACCAATACTAATGAGAAGTGTGTTTACAGCACTCTAAAACACATGAAACCTGACCAGCCAATAAAAGCTGCCTATTTATCTTCGCAACAGAATCTGAATGTCAAATGTATCCTTTTGGGCCAATTTTTCATAAACACACCTTTTTTTATCTCTATCTCTAGAGAGTGTTCTTACCAACAGTTATTGCCCCTGGCAGCTGTTGGGAAAATAGTATCATTAGGAAAACAGGTGCCTTAGGAAAAGCGAGCACAGCTGATTCTGAGATATGATATAGGAGATGCTCTTCTATGTGTACCTGGTCTACTTCAACATCTGGTTCATGTTAGTTGCTCTCCATTGCAAACATAATATTAATAGAACTGTATCGTTTTAAGAAGAAGTAGGTGCAGACTCGACGTATAGGCCTACCATTGATCGTCAAATTTACACGCAGTGAAGATGACATTTTTGATAACGATACCCAATAAACAGGTTGGCACGGTGCAGGTGAATGGTATTTACGTTTGGCTCGCTGAAGGTCATGGGTTCGAATTTACACAAACAAGTATAACCGGCAAATTATGTGTTTGCACTTTACACGTTTCCACTCTCATACCATTGCAGCTTACTTGTGAATGCCTGTGATTCGACCATACAGTTCCAATTCAAGTAAGTAGGTTATCAAATAAATTGGTTAATCGTGCCAAATCAGTTTCCTATAAACAAAGCCCATGAATGTGTCGATTTGTAATAAAACAAAAACACTGGCTGCCTTATTCTGAGCTGCTTCCGATCTGAGTCGTGTCTCTGATAAGAAACATCCAACTGTGCTCCATTAAGTTCCATGTTATTGAGTAGTTGTTCATAATTTAGTTTTTAAATAAACCGAAGTCTAAGTGCTCTACAACTAAGCCTTTCAAGAATCGCCGCTTGCTTCGCAGCCGGTATTATATGATTTATTTACGATTTTCAAACTGAACTCTCTTTCTAAACTAGTAAACAGCGATAGTACATATGAAAATATCCCATTCGTCTTTCTTCATATGCCATCGTAGAGTGACAAGTTCATGAAATAGTGCTTTGGAACGTTCAAGATAGTCAGACGCAAATGTTGTTGCAGCCCATGAAAGAAATGGTGTGTGAGACAAAGATGGACAACTGTTTGCGTCTGACGATTTATGTGTGGTGCCAAAGCTGACCTTTAGATCAGTATGTACACGTAGCAACCACACAATGGAAGGTCAGGTTATGGAGAGCAAATCTACGCTTTCGACCTAAACAAAATGGTAATCTCGACATATTCCTACCACCTCCCGCCAGTCCTTTGTACTGCGGATTTCCAATTATCTTTTGTAAGGAATGTCGGTTATGGATCATTTACAAATTATGCTGTTTAACAAAAACCTTCACTCTGAAGAGAAAGCCAAACAAAAACGTTTGGAGATAAACTTTGGGGTTTTACCTTTGGACTCTAACAAAAATAATTACATTTGTTAAAATCTCCCGAATATTTTCGGGAGAAATTAAATATTTTATTGCACATATACTTTAATAATGCACCCGGTTTTTTAGTATTGTTGAAAATGAATTATCAATACCTAGTACTCAAAATAAGAATAAAAACATATAAGACCGAAACGTTCCGTTACGTCGGATAGGTCATAGCTGTCAGTAGTTACTAGACTCGTGGGGAAATTTCTATTGAATTCTTTTTCAGTGTTATACAAGTTAGGAGCTTATTTATTTTTTTTAAATATACCTGGATTTCTGCTTGTGTGTTACATATCTGTGGTATGTACTCCATGTTGCAAAGTCTGGAGAAGTCTGTATGTCAGCGTTCAGGCTGTCTGATCTACAGATGCTCGCGGTGGGCAGGCGACAAATTTTCATCTAAGTACGCGAGTGCATTGGAACGGTGTGGATTGCTCGTGTATCCCTCACAAGTATTCTGCTATACCGACTACCATCTGAAGCTTTGTTCTTGGTTTTTACAACGACGGGAAGAATGCTTGTCATTCGCATTATAGCATAGTAGAGACGTGGCACAACGTATGTGGTCTGTTTATATTGCGTTTTGTACATTCGAAAAGAGGGCGATATGTTCTTGATACACACGGGACTAGTAAAGATGCTGTCGTTATGCGGACATACAGACAAACGTATCGAAACAATCAAACAATGGTATGCTTTTTAGCTAGAAAACCTCAGCGTGAATCTGCTTCTCATAAAGCATGCATGTTGAGAGCTAAACAACACAGTGACCGGTTTTGGAACAAAACTCACGGGAAACTCAGGTCAAGAGGTGCACACATGCTTTCCGTTCTGCGGCGAAGCCGAGAGCTGAGAGCTTTCTGTTATTAGTGGGATTGATGTCCGTCAAATACCCCATCTACAGGTGAGGTTAAATCATTGACTGGCTATAGAAACGACAATTGAAAACGAGTTTGTTGTGTCATTAAAAGAAGTCAGCTTAAACGATTATTTATATCCGGCTGAAGTTTGTTGCTAAACTCATTAAAAAAAAATGTGCTAGGTTTTCTCCCGGTTTGCCACCGTAATTAGGCTGAAAGACAGTGAGAAGTGGAGAATCCGTCGACATATATAAGTGAAATAATCTTGAGTACAGTGTTAAACTCCAATTAAACAAACAAACAAACATTAAAAAATACAAAGAAATCTAATTTTTACTTAACTTAGTGTTTGACAGTTTTCTGTTAAAACTTAACATCTCTACTTAACCAAAGGTGTTATACCTGCCCAAAATAAATGTGTTTAAATAATTTTCCTCCTGGTCAAAAATAACAAAAGTAAAAAAATATACGATAGATCCAATATAGAAACATTGTTCACACACCCATCCATGTTGGTTTTACATGAGGGCTGGTATGTTTATGATATTCAGTAATTAAGACAAATACTGAGAAGTGAACCATACTTCTTACAATTTTGCAAAAGGGCTTTGTTCCAATCTTATTGTTGTAGTATTAACTGTTGTTATTTATGAAGTCAGTATATCCAAACGGCTCTAAAAATATCTAAATATTGTATAACAATTTATTCAGGTAGTTTTTACACTACCGATATGATTGTAGTGCCAGTTTCATGTTTTCCATCAATTGATTTCCGTGTTTTGGTGAGATTTTATGAAAATTTATTATAAGTTTTAAACATAAAATAGCAAATCTCAATATACCTTACTTATGAAACTGTTGAATTCCGATGAATCATAACTCTCAGCCAAATGGCAAAGTATGCTGTACTTGTAGTAATTAAGTTTTGTTTAATAGATTGGTATTGTTTTTCTTCGTATTCTACGTTTATTATTATTACACATTTGTATCAGAAAGCTACATTGTGATGTTAACGTACCAATGGCACTAGCTCGTTGGTATATACAATAAACCAGCAATCACTTGTGCTGACCTTATCACAAAACAAAAATCCATGCTAATACAATAGATAATACAAGGCTGTTTGGACGAATATATAGGTTTTCGATATTTAGGGAACCAAGACGAAAATAAAAACATATGATCGAACCAAATATCTCGTATATCCATTATATTGTAACAGGTATATAGACACTCCCATTGTTTTGGGTACAAATTTAGACGGAAATTTGAAAGTAAAATCTGGTGTAAATTTCTATGTTTACGATTCGTCCGCGGCTGCGACCCAAGCAGAGAATTATTATTAGTGTGTCTGTAGAAAGAAGGGTGGTTGTTTTGTACACATGTCAAAATATAGCCACTGGCTTGGTATTTAGGGAGAAAATACCGAGAAATTCTCCAGTTTGTTTATTTGTAATACGTAAGAGGTAAAAGAAAGATAGTATTGAGAGGTTCTTGTCTCCCGGCAGTTTCCTGATTATCCATTAGCTACCTTCCCTGAGGGTACACACTCTCTGCAGGGATAAATATGGGGGCCTACACTAAGTGGTCTTATGTGTGAGGCTTTAATTTGTTTCCATTTTTCAACAATAATCTTAACTGGGAGATTTTAAATTTGTCCACAGTCTATATCAACAGTACTTGTACATGATGCTTTAATTCAATTTCCACATTATCAGCATTGGTCTTACATGCAAGGCTTTAATTTATTTCCACAGGATATGTCAATAGTGGTCTTGCATGTAACACTTTAATTTGTTTCCACAGGATATGTCACTAGTGGTCTTACATGTAACACTTTAATTTGTTTCCACAGTATATGTCAATAGTGGTCTTACATGTAACACTTTAATTTGTTTCCACAGGATATGTCAATAGTGGTCTTACATGTAACACTTTAATTTGTTTCCACAGTATAAATCAACAGTCGTCTTACATGTAACACTTTAATTTATTTCCATAGTATATATCAATAGTGGTCTTACATGTAACATTTTAATTTGTTTCCACAGTATATGTCAATAGTGGTCTTATATGCAAGACTTTAATTTGTTTCCACCGCATGTATCAGAGTTAGGTGCACGATCGGAAAGTTTGAAGAAGAGGCTTATGATGATGTTACAAAGTGATCTTGTCCTGAATTATTTGTATGTGAATATATCAATGTACAGTATTATATTGCGGTATTTAACGTTATTTCGAGATACACATTAGGAACTAACCAATATTGAAGCCGACAGAGAAAAAATAAAAGACTAACAAAGTTTCAACTGCTCAAAAGATTTTTTGTGAAATTGCAAGTGAAATTTGAATACGGCGGTTGGACAGGTCATGTATTTCAGGAACTCTCTGATTAAATGTATGTGTCCTATGGTGCGATGATAGTTATGTTTAATTTACGAGCAGATTCGGGTACATTTGTCAAACTTTGCTTGGAGCAACAACTAAAGTAGCTTTTGATGACTTCCCAGTTGCGATAATGTCTATTGGCCGCCTTATGCTATCGTGGTATACTGCTAAGAAACTGGAAGAGGCACGGGCAATGTTTACAGTTAAAACCACAATGGTGGCCAGATATAGTAGGGTCTCTGTCATAAGATACCTCTATCAAATAAACAGTCGGCCTAACATAGAGAGATAGTTTGATAAGACTCCAAATAAAACAAACTACGTTGTGTTTGACCTCAACCTTTACGCCGTATACATGTTGAAACAGTCAACCTTTGTTCACCTCAGGAAGTCATAAATAACGCCAAAATAAAATCGTCTAGATGGTCAAATCAACGAGGTTTTATCAGATCGTGTGTTAATTACAGGTTCTTTAATAAAATGTTGGTCATTTTAAGTGGTCACTTCAAATCCCAGAAGCATTCTCCAGGACCGTAAAATATGGACAAAACTTGTTGAGAATTGTCTCAATATTTCGAGCTATTCGTTTATTTAAATGAAACAGGTGGTCAGTAATCATACCTGTCCTGTCATGTATTATATACATGGGTGATATATTACACTTTACTTTTTATCACCTCTAAAATATCAATAATAGTTTTTTTTAGATATTTCATAGGGATAAAACAAGAACATTAGAGCTTTATTCCTGCCATTCCGCTTTTTTATTATAGTTTATCAATTAGTATTAATATTATTATGGTGTATAAAAGTTCAATTCAAATTCAGTGTAATGATTGAAATATCCTATTAAAAGCGTGATGGATGTAAAACCCACAGGGGAGATAACTCTGAGCATAAAGATCGAGCAGCCGAAAAAAGTATACTTTAAATGTTTAAAGTAAACGAAAGCTGACACTCTGAGACTTGCCGGGAAATAAAGGCGTCAGAGACGTATCTCTGAGTGTGTGCAGAATTCGAGGGGAGACCTGCAATTTTTAAGCCCCTACGTACTTTTGCCTGTCGATTAAGGCGTGTATTGTTTCTCAAGACGTGTGATATTGTGGCTCAAGGCGTGTATTAAGCTTGTGGCTCGAGGCGTGTAAGCTTGTGGCTCAAGGGATGTAAGCTTGTGGCTCAAGGCGTGTGAGCTTGTGGCCCAAGGCGTGTAAGCTTGTGGCTCAAGGCGTGTGAGCTTGTGACTCAAGGCGTGTGAGCTTGTTGGACACACAAAGGCCACTAAACCATGTTTCTTTTACTCACGTGAAATGTAAATTTAAAAAAAATTAAGGGTAGCATCGGAGTGTGATATCGACTATATTTAAACTGTAGAATCTAATAACATGCTCATTCAGATTTTTGTGCTTGCTGTTTCCTTCATTTCTACATGATAGGCCTAATATCCATTATTCATCATAAAGTCTTGAACTAAGTATGCTTTCTGTCTTCCTGCCTGCTTCCTGATAACACGTTAGCTGACTACCTGTACATGACAAGTAACGCGAGAAAGTGTGAGAAAAAGTCAATTGGGCACCTAACTATAGTTTTGACGATGTATACTCACTTTTCAAGATTGCTCATTGGGTGCTAACGGACTGTCAGATCTTCGTCTGACCTATATTTGGGGTTACGACTTTGACAATCCTTCGCGGTATTAGCTGGATTGAGGATTTTTCATTAATAATTACGATGTGTAACGGAAGGTTAGGGGTTAGATAGAAGAAAAACGCTCTTTTTATTTTATTTTCTAGTTCTATATTCTTTATAAAACCATGTCAGTTACATTAGGTTGTGTTATCTATATTATCTTTATAGATTCGGAAGTATGTCCTAGGTGTTTATCTTATTACTAACCGACATGAAACCCATACAGATGGTGCGATATCTTTGCACATTTGTCAAAATGGATTTTTTCCATTTATTAGTCATCTGGCACTTCAACTTAAAGCCTCAAGGAATACATACGGAGATCGGTCTAGTCATTAGTCTACCAAGAATCCTTATAATACAGTATTGGAGGAAATTGTATAATTTCGAGTGTTTGCACTTGTCGGCTAATACTGGCCGCATCAAGGTCTAATCTCTTTTCTCTCTCATTTTATAGCATACATCCGAGACACTTTATACGTTGTTGTACTCTCCTATTTTATTACGTGCATTTAATTCTCCGAGACATTTTTTACGTTATTCATCGCATAAAAGCGCGCAGCATTTATACATACGAAAAATGTTTAAGATATATCATATACCCTTCACAATACTACTATCTTCTCTAATTGAGCTGTGTGATCCCTTAGAATCCTTAAAAAACAGTATTGGATAAAATTGTATAATTTCAAGTATTTGCACTTGTCGGCTAATACTTGCCGAATCAAGGTCTAATCTCTTTACTCTCACATTTTATAGCATTCATTCAAATCTCCGAGACATTTTGTACGTTATTCTACTCTGCTATTTTATTACATGCATTTAAATGACATTTTTTACGTTATTCATCGCATAAAAGCGCGCTGCATTTATACGTACGAAAAATGTTTAAGATATATCATATACCCTTCACAATACTACTATCTTTTCTTATTGAGCTGTGTGATCCCTTAAAATTTTGTATTAGGATTGGCTGGTAATGTACACATCTGAATTAAGTGGACAATATCTCCTATAGCCGGGCACGGGATTTTGTAAATTTGGAAAACTGACGACACAGCCCTATTGAGTTTCATTTCATCAACTAATGACCTACAATGTATACATAAGCTTCACGAAGAAATGGGGTAAAAGGAAAACCAGCACTGAGTAAGACGGTAGAGCAAGTTCACAATACAATTTCTGGATTGTTCTGTGCGATGCGAGGATAGCCATGGTTTAGAACTACATATCTGTGGCATTCAAAAGCTTACATAATTTTTTTATTTTTTTAATTATTTTTAAAATGTGTACAAAGTTTTAAAATTGTTTCTCGGAACTGCTACAAAGTTTGATGAGCAAAGGAGTAAAATATCTTCCGGCAAAAAACAGTTGATTTTAATATATTCCCCGTGTAAAGTTACTATTTCTTCATTGTTATCACACGTTCATAACACACATCTATTGTGTTTTACAATAAACATAATGTTTATAGTGGTGAAAAACAAACTATTTTTGCAGGCGGTGGGGAGGGAGCTTTCTGTTGACCCGGTGCCCTAGGAGCTAAAGGGCAAAAGAAGTAGGTTTGTGTTTATGCTTTGGATTGCGTGAAATAACCTAGGTACGGAATTAAACCCAGTCTTACAAACAAAGAAAACAGTATTCTACGTGGGTACTAAGCTCAACAAGAGAGAGATAGATAGAGCTTTGACTAACAGGGCCAAATATCGACTGATATGTGCACAACAAAGACTTGTGCTGCTGGGTATATTCCCAAGGGCCCCACCTACTTAAACAGCTGTTTGATGAAAGTCAGAAAATAGTTCTGTTTCAAGATTTCTCTCAATCGTTGCTGATTTAATAGCCAAAGAGCTTCCCCCAACTTCAAAGTCTGTTTAATGTTTTGGTCGAATAAAAAAGGATACGCGACATTGGACTTCGTTAAGGCCGGTTAGAATTATGTTTTGCGTCATTCTTTAGAACATTACACCTGATTCCAGTTGCAGAATTGGGACATCATTTGGAACTTAAACAGTTTTCCTCTAGTCCAAAGACAGCGATTCAAAATACAATCATAGTTTGTAGAGAGATAGAGGACCACGCATTTTTCTACTTGGAAATATTGGTAAAACATCAAATCCGCTATACGAGCGAATATTTGTCAACAGAGATACTTTGGACCAAAGCTCGTTTAGCCAATCTTTCTAAAGGTTGTCTCAAATGCAAAACAAAGGGCGTTGCTGGCGGTCCTTTGTCATCAAAAACGTCGAGATTCGTGTTTTTTTAAAATTCTGTCAGGTCAAATGTCTCCCGGTTTGATGCTAAAAATTCCATCGGTCATGCTCTGTCAAGATGTAAATGGGAAACTACAAAAGGACCGATTAAGGTATGTTCGCTGGCGTTTTCGCCCAACGAAAGGTTGGGAGGGGGCTGTGGGGCCAAAAACGTTACATTTACGGCTTATGGCAAATTAATAGTAGTCTTGCGCCACCAGTTAAATTGTCTTTGCATTGACATATATGATTCGCTCTTCTGAGTCCAGTTACTCAATAAGCCATTAGTTTCTCGCACCATGTTACATCGCTAATAAAAGATAAGAGCTAGACTTTGGAGCAACTTCTCTGAGTTTTGTTTCTGTGTATTGCTTTTTCTTCCGTAGATTTTTAAAGTGGACTAGAGCAAGATAGATACAAATTCAGCATTGACCTGTTTGTAATATTCAGAAATAACTGAACCTATATTATCACATGCAAAGGACTGAAAAAAGGCCAAACAAACATATTCCATGATACTGTGGATGACAAATACTACAAGTCTGAAGTAAAATAAATCCAAGTAAAAAATTAACAAGTATGATAGTCTTGATCGAGCCAGGATGACGGTATCGCAGTGTGGGGCTCTATTAACGGACACACGTTAGTCCAGATAATAACCGTGCCAACTTCTAAGTTCCAAGGTGGCGCCTTAAACTTTAGCGATAAGCGTCACCTCCTCGAGTAAAAAGGTACAAGATGAGTGGCAATAAAGGATGGCTATGCCTGGCCGAAAACTGACGTCCACGTTTCAAACGGTATTCAGTTTAATGTTCAGAATTGTGATTCTTGCAATTTGAGGATTTGGAGTCGACTTTTATTGTCTCGAATTTTTTTTTTTACATCTCACGGTGTTGATTTGACTAAATATCCAAAGACATTCTTTAACGATCAAGGCAATTCCTTGGTCTGGTTGAACTTTGGGGTTGAGGACAATGAACTGCCTTAGGGAACCAGAAATCTGATATTCGTCTGTATTTGTCACGAGACACACCTTCTTGGGCAGTTCTCTTAATCAAGCTCCTTGTGGACGTAAATACACCTGTCCGTAATCGTTCCAAAAAGCCATCATACAAACTGATAGTTGGTCTGGGTCCGTGGAGATGAGTTAGACAAATACTCGAACAGAGCTCTTACGGCTATAAATCTTTTACGAGTCTCAAACCGCTGGCCTATAGGTTCAAAACGCTTCCGCTGGTAACAGTCCAGTTTAGTGAGATATCTGTATAAGATAAGTTTGTTAGAGATATACATCAGACGTATGGAGTAGAGCCGTGGTGCGATTACAGGAAGCATATGGCCCTGATTCTATCTCTGGTTTCTTTTAATCAACCAATGAACTTAATCAAACCCAAGACAAAAGTGTAACCATCCGAAAATGAAGAGCAGACTTGGTGGGTAAAATCCCATTTCAGAGGCAATGATTAAAATCCGCACATCCCTTTCTCAATAATGATTTGAGCAAACTTAATAAAAACTTGTTTATAACTATTTTTATGCAAATCAGAATAGTATTATCAACTCTTGGGCCACTCTGTCTCCACACCGCATGCACAGGCTACACACAAACATGAAACAATAATCAAATACTTTCAGGTTGTCATGAAAAATCCGTATCACATGGTGGCCCTTATAGGACATTTAAGACATGTGTTGGTTTGAACTTAAATGTTATTGTTATATGTTTTTTAGCACATGAGTTCACCAAGGGGAAAACGTTTTCACTTCGGCAACTTTTTAGTTTCTATTTAGTTAATTTCCTTATTTAGTCTTGACTGAACAGTAAATCGAGAAGGTGCCGCCATTTGCGCAGACAAAGCCAACCCAGAAAAATAACAAGACGCAATGCAATGGCGTCACAATGTAATCGGCTTCGTGATGCCCCTTTGCCTAGAGGGCCACAGGAAGTGCTGCCCTTCATCCCCTAACCATAGAATAGACACAGAGGCTACTGACTTAGCTTTCACTAATAGTCTGGCATCGTTATAAAAATAAATATGTTTCGTTATACCCCAACATCATTATAATTTTACAATATTTGGATAACCACATCTTGTTTTGTGATAGAACACAACGTTTCGATACGTATGCCAGTATCGTCAGCAGGTGTACATTGACTAAAGAAAATTTGGTGAGGTAGAAGCTATATACGAGTATAAAGTAGTTAAATAAACAAGGTCTAATGTTCCATTGACCAGTGTAGACCATAACCACAGCTAGGATATCTTACGTGCTAAATGTATAATAAGAGAATTAAGTTCCAAAGTAACTACCTAAGAAATATACTGTCTGGAGTTAAGAAAGAAATAAACTGTGCTGGCACCCTAATGGGATAAAAATTTCTTTCGAAAAATTCGATATGTAATGGCTTCTTTTCAGTCTATAGTCATTAGACGACCACCCACCAGACATTCTAACTTAGGGACTAACTGCAAGATATTTTAAGGCGACTCTGAATCAGCGATTCTTCCGAAATCAGCTGATAACTGTTCCATGTGACTAACACTGGCACGATTTTTTAAAATGTCTTTGATGGAAATTTGTGTAGAATATATGGACGTTAATTTAAAGCAGTATAAGGCACTGTCAAATGACACAAGCTGGCTACATTAAATCATGTGATCGTATGTCCGTTACTGATCACATGACATGATATATGGCGGCAACTTTCTGTCGCATGTTTGCTAAAATTTTGTCTGCGGCAAATCGCAAAATATCTAATAATATTGATCCGTTTCGATTATGACAATCCGTGTCGAATGGCGGCGTAAGCTTATAGCCCAGGCAGGATTTCCTTAAGAATAAGATTGCATGTGGCCAATTCAGATCCGCTATGCTACGGCTATCTGAAAATGTTTCCCAAAAACTGCTTTTGAGTAATGCTGACATAACAGTTAATTGATACTTAGTGGATTGGGCCTACACTGGAGATTCAAAAACTGGAATCCAAATATCTGTACAGCATCGTTTGTCTGAGGCCCTTTCGGTAATCGAACCTATGGTCCACATAGCAAGGCACCACATCGTCAGCGGTATTGATTGACCACAAAGGCCATTCAGCCAACCGACTCTGCTCACCCGTTTCTCAATAATAAGGTAAGCAGAATTCCTTGAAACCTACTTAGCACTCACTCCTTTTGTAAACTAGTTTCACATATGCTAGACTAGTTAACGCCAAACTGTTAGCCCTCCTTCTTCTCCTTCTCTCCCCACTACGTCAATATACACACAAAACATGGAAAATAATAAAATATAAATAAATAAGCCATGACAAGTCTTATAATCGTTAGTATTGCGCAATGAAGCAGTCTTCACTATTTTTAACCTTTGCTTCCAAGTTCATCTTGCCACGGTCTTATTTGAATACTTGATGCTGAAATCTCAGGTAAACTACTTAAACCCATCATTTAGTTTTCAGATGGAAAATCTGTACCAGCCCTTCTGTGCGCCTACAGGTCGCTCGTAACGACGTTTAGTTGTGGATTGGAAGCTGTTCAAGTCTTTTGGAACTCACTCCGTAATGGCTTAACTTAATAACCCGTAAATAATGAGCAACAGCTGACGTTCGGGGAGAAAGAGCTGCACGCAACCGACTGCATCGCCCGCAATTTTGACAGGTGAGTTGTAAATAAAGCAAGTGAGGGCACGTACATCTTCACTTCGAAGTTTTTTTACTTCTGTCTAAATACACAGTAAGCGTCTTTTATTGCTATTTACATTTTAAAAAATAAACGTAAAGTTAATGGCACTTTTGATAACTAATTTTTGCCTTGTCACGGAAGCACCATGACTCAATTTGTACTCCATCGAAAATAAAGTATGCCTCTCAAACAGGTGGGAAATTTATTAAACTTTGATTGATACACACTGAAAGTCCTTTTTGGTTAGTCATTTAGAATGTTCGTGGATGAGCCACTGTGTATGTGTTTCGTTTCAAACCAGCACAGAAATAGTTTACGGTTAAGCGCATATAGACACGAACAGGTGGGCTCCATGATAACCTTATTTTGAAGTCAAATTTAGACCTTCTTCTATAGCTTATTTATATTATACTTCATAAAGATTAAGAGGCTCTAAACTACCAATCCAGAACGCAGTCTGGATTATGTGTCTGTTAATTAATATTTTCATGTTCCAACCTTATCAGGCGAGGAACTATTTCACTTTAGTTTTAATGTTACGCATGTTTTTTAGATGTGGGATATAACACCAATATTTCTGACTTTGTTACTCTAACTATCCATTATGTGAAGTCCAGGACAGATGGGCCGTCAAGAGGTTTGAAACCACTTAAATGTTGAATAACGCAAAATGAAATTCTGAGTTAGGTGCACGATTGTCTTTTATTATACCTTCTCGCGTTACCTGCCATGCACAGGCAGTCAGTGATCGGGTTATCTTTAACGTCACGTGATGTTTTGCCTAGAAGAAATGATAATAAAGCCAATAGTGCACGTTGGTGGAAATTCTACACATATATATAGGTCATACTAAAGGTATCAAAGTTTATTAATCTTATATATGTATAGTAATATTGAACTAACGTCCGTTAAGCGTTAATGATCATCATAATTTGACTGGTGTGGAAGCAAACTTGGAATTTGAGAAGGTAAAAATGACCCAGCCATTTCACCATCTGAGGACAAAAGACGGATTTAGCACTGGTGTAAACCACTGGACACTAGAACTGAACAAAGAAAACATGCCCAGTAAACTGGCGGATTTGTTTCGTTTAGATAGTAACATACACTCAAGCAGATATGAGTTATTTCATGTTTCTTTTAATTTTATTTTTTTGATTCTTAATCAAAGATCAAGTTCCTTAAACTAAGTCTTTCCGTATGACATTCATTATGTAAATTAGCCGTATCGGAAAATCTCCAAAAACTGCCGAGAACCATGTGTTTAACCGCCGTTATACATAGCCCTAAAATCTCCTGTAGTTTCC
>JAVFBW010119775.1:0-15049 GCA_034783835.1 Mopalia ciliata
ACATTAGCAATTGCCAATTATTTATGTACTATGTAGGAAGTATGCACATTTTCCCCCCGAACTGCCGCTGGGGCCTCTGCGGCCGCCTCCGCAACCTAATAGAGGGTCCGCTCAGCCCCCCTGCTGCTTCCCCGGTGTCTGCGCCCAATCTATGACGTTCGAGCGTTTAGTCTGAGTGTATTATGACAAAAGTGTTCTATATTTCAGGTTATATGGACATACTTGTACAGTCGCTACAGAGACTAAAGTGTATGGTTGCCTCAATTATTATAAAGAGGCGTCAGATTAAAATTGCTGAAAAAGTTTTCAGACTTGTAGCGCAGCTGGTTGGAGGGAGCGTCCCGTTGTCCCAGTGCTTTCAGAGCTATTAAAGAGGAATATGAAGCCGATATGTTTGTGATGTCTTTGTATTGTCATGTGAGAGTCCTGTTGTGTTTTTGTTCGTTGCCAGATGTGTCCCTGTGTTTTTTTCGTCCATTTGGCTGGCATACCATTATGTGAGCGAAATTACGTTTAAAATGGCGTTAAACACCAATCAAAAATCAAACAATCAGAGTGGTAGTTCAGTTAGTCTACAGTCCGGCACAATACGCCATCGACAGTCATGTTTTCCGTTAAATCTAGAAGCTGATCAATGTCCTAGTTACTAAGTAGAAAACTAGGACAGTCTTTACAAATAGGTCTTCGTTTACCTCTGCCGAGAGTTGACTACTCACTCGTCTTCTGGGAGTAACAGCGTTGCACTGACTGGTCGACCCAATACATGGGGACATCATCTCACAAAATGCCGATATATTGGGACACTCTCTGACAAAATATCGATCTATAGGGACATTCTCTGACAAAATGCCGATATATTGGACCATTATCTGACAAAATGACGATCTATTGGGACATTCTCTGACAAAATGCCGATATATTGGGACATTCCCTGACAAAATGCCGATCTATCGGGATATTCTCTGACGAAATGCCCAATCTATCGGGACATTCTCTGACAAAATGTCGATCTATTGGGACATCCTCTGACAAAATGTCTGATCTATTGGGACATCCTCTGACAAAATGTCCGATCCATCGGGACATTCTCTGACAAAATGTCCGATCGATCGGGACACTCTCTGACAAAATGCCCGATATATTGGGACATTCTCTGACAAAATGCCGATATATTGTGACATTCTCTGACAAAATGCCGATATATTGGGACATTCTCTGACAAAATGCCGATATATTGGGACATTCTCTGACAAAATGCCGATATATTAGGACATTCTCTGACAAAATGCCGATATATTAGGACATTGTCTGACAAAATGCCGATGTATTAGGACATTCTATGACAAAATGCCACTGCTGAGTGCAGTGGAATCAATAACACGGATTAGGAGAATGAACCATGAACCCTTTCAGAAGAATCTTATGATATCCTATAAAAATACTGACATCGTATAGGATCCTATAAGATGATTATAAAATCCTAAAGGATTCTGAAAGTAAGAAATAGGATCCTATTGAACACTCCTATGAAACCTCATGATCCTATATGTTATCATAGAAAATTCTACAAGATATAGTCCAGTCCTATAGTATAGTATGGACCTACCATAGTCTGAGCAGAGATTCGATGAGATTTGAGGCTGACATTTCCTCTCGAACTGCGACCAGCTGTGTAGTTAGTGAGGAAGTTTCAGGACTTGAAGGTAAAGCGGTGGAAATTTGGGGGACAAAAAGTTACTGGACAAGAAGTTGATTTCGTCCGAAAACTCTGATGACTATTTATTGTGGCAAACATATACTTAACGGGTTTGAACTATGGAAATATGCACCACTCTTCGCATAATACGCGGTTACCGGGGACTCCAAACTAACGTTTCAAATTTCGATACAGGCAATGGTAGTTATGGTTGGCAGCAGAGAAAACATGTTTTGTAAACGTCAAGCGAAGTATCCGTTACGTCTTTTTTTAAGCGTGGCAGCTTTGCCTTATCGTACCAACATAAGTTAAATTGGAGATGAAATAATTCCCATCCAGAAGTAATTGTAATGTATATATCATATTACTAGGCATTTGGTAGACCTTATAATAAAAGTTTTTTAGTTCGTGTTTTTATAATTAATTTCATCTTGATTATTTGATTCAGGTCTGAAAGAAAAAGCACGAATGCTAGCGAGTCTTAAGCCCTGGTCGGGCAAGAACATCTGATCAACGGTAGATAACTTGTCTCCAAAGGACACTTTGCTTAGAGGGTGTAACATATCTTTCACACAAAGTTTAACCACACGAAACCCGGAGCCTAAATGCGCAGGCGCCTTATTGTAATTTATTAATTTCACTAAGATTCGTGCATTGGACATGATTGTTATGCATGTATAATGTATATGACAAAGCGAAGCAATGCTGTCTTTGCTGAACACTCGAAGAATATTCCCTTTTCTACTAAAACTGTGTATGTTTCTATTGGGCTAGCTTCAATACGGCTGCAACACAATGCCGACTTATATCTTCTAGAATAACCTTAAACACGACGTAAAATAGCCAATCTGTCAACGGTGAATTTAAAAAAAATATATTCAACTTGATTAGGCTTTGAAATCTATGAAAACAGAAAATATCCAACTTCTCTTAAAAGGCGAGAAATAGTTTTTTATGCTAACGTATTTATATTTTACTTTTTTACATGATTTTACAGCTTCTTGATAAGAAGGAAGAAATTAACGTAAATGCTGTTTATCCAATTGCGCCTTAAATCAAACATTTTGAAAAGCTGGTTTATGTACAGTTCGGATTCCATTTTGATATACAGGTTTTCGATTTTGTAAAACGATGTCCAGAATGGCCTCGTTTGACATTCATTTACCTCAGATACCATGGTGGACTCGAATCTGTGAGGGATACACCGTTTTAGAATCAGTAGTCAGCGAACAACTGAGCCACGGCCTCTGGCCATATACAACTTTTTTTATGACATTTTAAACTTATTCTATCCATACTAAACGTGTGCACTAAGAAATCTGTTGACAAATCTGAAAAGTGGTCAGCAATTTGGTCCAACATTTAAATGTTACATTCAACAATTCTATGTTTATTGAGGCACTGCAAAGCAAGTTTCTTAGAAGAACGAAAAATATATTTCGTCATGGCAAAAATGTATGTTGACTTTATGACTATAAATTACGGTTAAACCAGACTACTTATAACGTAAGTTGTGCCTACGTAAGTGTACACATAGTTATCTCAAAATACACTTCCAAGTGCAGTTTTGTACACAGAAATATAAACCCTCTTAAATCTAAAGGCAAAACGTTAACGGCTGGTGTTTAACTGATTTGTTTAGTCAACCCTGATGTTTAAACAAAATAATTTGCCTGGATAGTGACTTCACTAAACCGAAGATCAAAATAATTGTAGGGTTAAATATGCTGGTTAAATGAATTAAACAAAAACAATTACGAACATCTCTTTTTTCTCTGACTGATTGGTGGTAATATTAGATTCATGGGCCTTTTTCCATGAGTATGTCCACAGTCGTCTGTTCATGTTACGTGCATGTCATAAGCCGTTATTGTTTATCCAGACGCCTTATTCAGCAAAATGTGCACGTTGTGCGTTAGAAATGTCAAATATCAGTCTCAGATAAAACACATGAAGGGAAAAGACAATTTTCCAGTGATGTGTTAAGTCAAGCCTCCAGTTACAATGACGAGTTCGATTTGCCTGCATTTGGTGTTACCCATTCAGCACTCAAGCAATAAGAGACGATTAAGAAAGTTCATAATTTATATAATTTTTCGCCCACACATACTTCATGAAATGTTTGTTGTTGTATGTAAGGATTGCGTTGAAGGACTTTGTGTTGTTGGTGTTAACGTTAGATATAACAAACATAGCCGATCGGCCGTGTTCTATTTATTATACATTGTGATTTGTTGGGCTCTTTCAAAGACATTGATACCAATTTAGATGATCGAACCTGATCTGGGTTAGCGTTACAACTCAAATCAGCCACATGCAGTTAGAACTACAATTATTCTAAATAATTATCAAATTAAGTTTATTTCCTAATCCGGTCGAACGTTCCCAATCTGGTCAAACGTTCCTAATCCGATCGAACGTTCCCAATCCGGTAAAACGTTCCTAATCCGGTAGAACGTTCCTAATCCGGTAGAACGTTCCTAAACATTGTTTTGCTTCAAATCGTGCAGTTCATAACTCTGTTCAGAACCGTACAACTGGTATTTCTCCATTTTATGCTGTGTTTGGCCGCTCTGGCCAAATTAATCGCATCCAGTTTATCGCATGATTGACGAGAACATGTTTGAATTTAAGGCGGAGGAGGAGCCGAGTATGTTTGCAATTTGGAACTTTTGTTATGACAAACAAATTGTAGCTGAAAATACGTGATTGATAATTCCTTTCTCATCTTCTGTTCTCTGTTGACTATTCTAAAATGGAATCGAATTCACTAGATATTTGAAACAAATAGTTTGACAAAGCGGCGTGAGGAAAAATATGTCTCGAGAATTCCTCTTCCGTTCTATCCATTTCATTTTGTTCTGTTTTACTTAAAAAATAATTATCCAAGATTGATCATTTGTGTCAGTTCGTACTTTATATAGTAACACAAATGGTAATAAAATTTATGTGTCAAATTTTCAAAGGAATTCTCAACATATAAGATGATTGATAATCCTCTGAATAAAACGGGACATGGGGGCTGATTCTGAATTGACTGGTTTATTTCGGCATCTGTCTTGTATTTATTTTACATCAAATATCATAGAGTTTACTTGTCAGTCAGATTCCCCTATAGGAGAAAGGTGTACATGTACGTCTCTGTGTCTCAGAGCTTTAGCTTCAGTTTCAAACGGCTGAGTGATAATCGCACCATTCCGCATTGGACGAAAACCAGAAATTAGCCATGACTTGAGCCAGAGATTTATCACCACAGGTCGACAGAATCAGGTTGTAATGGCATGAGCTGAGGTCCGTCACGTATCTGCGAACATAAAGTCAAATCATTATAGGTATTATTGCTGATTTTTTAGAATAAAAGTTCAAGTCATTCTAGAATAGAGATTAAAGCATTCTGTCTTGTCGGTACTTTTGTCTCTAAGGGGATGACGGGCAGTTTAATTTGATGCTAACACTGGGTGTAGTTATACTGATGACCTGAATGTGGAAGAATTATTTCTTATCACTGAAATAGAACGTTTGTATTGACTGAGTAGTACAGTTATATTGTGTTTGTTATTTTTCTCCAAATGATGACCTTTTCAATTAAATGCCAATTATTCCTATATCTTTCCTCTATTGAATTCGGAACAATTCGGCATTAACTTTTTGATGATTATCTTCCTAACCCACTTGTGTTTTGTAAACAGTTCCAGTTCTGTTCTGTCAAATGTTAAGACCGTAAAACAAACGAATTGATTTACCATACCCGACCACTTGTATCCGACCTGTTGTAGGTACTGTCAGTGTTCTATTAAAAAGGGAAGCCTCTTCAGACCATGTGATGGGGTCAATTTGGGTTGCGAATTAAAAAAACAACCTCCGCACACAGAAGTAGCCCTCGTTTTCAGGAAGGGGCCACTAATAACTTTCAAGTGGCCCTTAAAAAATCATTGAGGAGGCCTTCCCGGGAGGGGGTCAAATTCCCTTTTTACCAAGTGGTCCAAAAATGATCTTGGATGCCCTAAGCCTACCAGATTTCTTAAGCTTTTAAATAGTGTATTGATAAATTTATTCAATGATTCATTTGAGATTGACCAAGAAATTTATTTAATAATTGATTAGGTACTATTTCGTTTGCTTTGCATGTTGATGGTTTAAACAAGATTAATTCACCGGCAGTAGCTGAACGCTAGATGATCGAGATCAATCAACCCATCGTTGTCCTCCATCTCATCAAACGTAATTCGCAGTGCCCTCATCGCATGTTGAAAACATCTATAACCCTCTTGTCTTGACGTTATAGGCTCAAAGCAATCCTGGTTATCTTCTATCACTTCAGAGGAAGAGAAAAACTACGACATTATGTAGGTAACATTTATTTTCCTTTCTTGGCTTCAAATTGGTGTGTTTGCACCTTGTTGAAAATTATCACTTCGTGTTGCCTCGGTGCTCTCAGATCTTTGAGGCAACAACGATAGGTTTTTGATGAGAACCATTGTGTCCTGTGATTGTCTAATCTTGTCTATAAATGTGTCTTTGTTTGCTGCAAGCTGCGTCCAGTTCGGTTTCCGGCACCCATTGAGCGAAATAAGCTGTGATTTAAAACCCCAGTCCACCAAAGAAACCAACATGTTTGCTTTACCATAGAAATAATTATCAAGGATATTTAGGCAATAAATGTGTGTTCAATACTTTAATTTTGCTTACAGTGGTAGTCTAGCAGGAACAAAAAGGATGTCAAATCTTACACTGGTAATGACACAACGTAGCCTTACCGGAAGAGGGGCATAAAAATTAACAACTGTAGACAAAGCAGGGCAGTCTGACAATAACTAACAGAGGTATTTAGTCAGCAGAGGGATTCAGTAAAACTTACACTGGTGGTAACCGCATAAGTAATCCAATCCCGGTTCCAAATTTGCCCTAAGTCCTGAATTTATTATAGCCGCCACTTCCGAACTAACGTTACAGTGTGATTGCGCTTCTGCGAAACATGTGTAGGATTCGTCGGTCTGTCGGCTCCTGATAAAAAACAAATGGAGATAACTATATTTATGACCAATGTACTACTCCATAAACGTTCCAAAAATGCAACAAAAAGTTGAATTTATGCTTTGTTTCTTTTAAAATATACAATTTCTTTATAATTGTTTTGCTTTAGAATAGTAAGTAACTGACAGCTCTAATATAGTCTATGAATTTAAACTTTTAATGTTAAATCGGAACAAAATACGTCACTCTTCATTTAATCATACATACATTGCATCAATAATACTTTATAAATAAACTATGAAATCTAAACAAACTATCAATGGCTTGAAAGAAAGAACAAAAGAATGTCACAAACCGGCAGTTGGATAGAATTTGTGGAATATCGTAGTTTGGTGGCTCCATGAATTTCACTCCCATTTGGCGAAGACACGCCTGTTCTTTAAGGTAAGTCTCGTGGGGACAGTCCCAATACACTAGTACTCCGGCAACTGAAAGTTCATAAAATGAACAAAATTATTATGTTTTAAAAGAAGATAATCTATGGAGGGTCATACCAAGCATGATGTTTGTTGTCTACATTATAGGTTATTTCTATCTCAAGGTAAATATATTCATCTCTGTTTAAAAAACCCTTGTGATTCACTAAAAATTAATTCTACCAATTGGACATTATTTATGCTGAAATTGATACATTAAAGAATGCAATTAAAATATATCCAAGTTATTGGTGCATTGTTTATACTGATGTTGAAATGTGTATCATTAAGTTTAAAAATATTAATATAGGCCGCGACATTGACTGCTGGCGATTCGGCGCCTTACTGAGGGTCGTGGGTTCGATTCCCGCACGGGTTTCAACCTGCAAAATTTTCTGAACTAGAATCTGTTCAAACTAAGAAAGTGTTATCCCAAAATAACGAAAATACTGTTGTTCCTATAGGAGTTAAAATATTTATATTTATATTTCAATTAAAATTAGTTTTATCTCGATAAAAATGATTTCAACTTTATTAAAGTTGAAATGTTTATACCATATTTCTGTCTGATAGAAATTTTTTTAAAATTAGATTTCACAAGATCTGTAAATAATATTGATGCAGGTTGTTTCACCCCAAAAACAGGAAAATTTTAGACCAAAACCGAAAGAGAAACATCGCAAACAATAGAACGAGACAAACCGTCTGACAAACAACCAACTGGAAAAAATATAGTTTTACCATTGCGTCGAAAAATGTGATATGTTAAAATTAAATCGAACATTACACTGACATACGTCATGTTATATGTATGGTTAAATAAAATAGAGTTTCATCTTTTGCATGTGTGTGAGACAATACAGACTTGATTATCTCCCTTAGAGTAAAACATTTTTTTTTTCATGATATGCATTTAGGTTAAATTAACAGCTCTGAAGAATGTTTACGAAACGGTTGATAAATAGCGAATATCTATATGTTTGGGGAAGCAAGTTTAACATATACAATACAAGTCAGATTTTCCCCCTTGGTTTAAATGTGAAAGGAGCCTCGAAATGCGTTCGTAAACGAACGTAATACAACCAATTGACTTTTTACCAGAAACCATTGACACAAAATAATGTGATGACATGTTGGGTCCAGTTGACAAGCACAGAAGTTAATTAAGCAAACACACGATGGTACAAGGGCTCCAAGATATAATACTGCTACAAAAAGACATGACTTCTTACACACGCTTTTACATTTGTATAAATAACTGTGATAACCCTGACAAGACTGTTAAAACAACCTGACCTCCATAGTTTCACTCACAGCCCCGTTCCATTAACAGTATCAAAAGCTTTTTGTCAAGGAATGCGCAGTATAATCTACTTTTCTTGGCTATACATTACAAATTAATTGGTACAATACAAAAACGCAACCAATAGTGCTTCTACCGGGTCGGAAACCATACTGAAAATCCCTAAGAATACTACACGTTTCCGCCCAATAAGACAAACAATCATTAAGCAAAATTGAATAAATTTTTGAAAAAAATGCTCATCAGGGTGATTCCCCTATAGTTGCCTACCCAGTTTACATCCCCTTTTTTGTGTACAGGAACCATTATACCCTTCGTCCATTCCTTTGGATATACGGAATTACTATATAAATAGTTAAATAATTTTGTTAAATGTTGTGCTCCAAAATAACGAAAATACTGTTATGCTAACAGATCTTTACCTTCAATAAATATTTCACTGCACAATCCATATATCCCACATGCCTTGTTTGTCTTAAGTTTTTCGATAGCATGTCACACTTCAGCTTCTGTAAACAGTTCATTTAGTATTGTATTATGCGAAGGTAATATATTTGGAGTATACTCTTTTTTGACGCATTCGAATGACTATCTAGTAACAACTTTTGGAATAAGATTTAAACTCATCTAAATTTATGTCGGGCTCTGGTGGTTTCTTTTTGATAATTTTGTTACCTTCGTGCCAGAATTTGCGTGGATTTTTCTTTGAGTTTATCTTTAACTCCTGCTTTAAATGATCATCATACCTTCGTTGAGCTTTTCGTTTATTTTTGTATAATTGCTGCGCTTATTGAATAGACTATGTTTATCAATTTTTTTATTTCTATATTGTCGTTGTGCTATTCTAAAATGTTGTTTTGCTTCTTTACATGCTTTATCGAACCATGGGGATGTATAAATCTTTTCAGATTTATTTTTGCCATTAACTTTCACTTTACCATTGCTTTCAAACGCTGTATCGTATAAAATAGAGGTGAAATCTCTGACAATACATTCAAGATCTGATTCCTTGTCGTTTAATTTATCAACTAAGCGTGTAATATCTGTAATTCGATTACCTAAGTCATGTATAAATTTTGAGTTATTATTCATGTTCCACAGTATTTTTTCATGTTTAAATTTCTCTCGAGTATGTATATTTGTAAGATTTTGTTCAATGTGGAAAACTAAAGGGGCGTGATCTGAAAATTCCATTAAATTTAACACGGTAAATTCTTTAATTATTTCTATGTTGTCGGTCGCAGTTAACAAATAATCAACAGTACTGCAACCCCGTTCACTGTAGTAAGTAAACCGACCTTCAGTATCATTGAATAGTCTACCATTAATGATCCTCAGTCCTGTAGTTTTACAGAAATCCAGTAATTTAAGTCCATAGGAATTCGTTTTACCATCCATGTTAAAACGTTTAGGTATTTCCATATCTTCTAATTCATAAGACAATTCATCAATATATTTACTAAGGCTAACATTGCTTGTATAATCAGGCAAATTAGATGTACGGGCGTTAAAATCGCCGCAAATAAACAATCTTGCATTGTGACGTGACAACTCACATAAATCGTTTTCAATGTCATTAAATACAGTTTCGTTTTCATTAGTTTGGCTCTGTGAAGGACTATTGTATACAAAACCAAATATAAGATCGCTCTCTAAATGGAAAGTCGATCTATCACATTTTATCCATAATAAACCCGAGTCACGTTTCTTCAGCAAATCAATGCCGCCAGCATAACACTGTCTTACATAAACAGCAAGGCCCCCACTAGGACGACCTTTTGACTTTAATTTTGTAGCTGAGAGAAATAAACCAAAATATCCGTCAATATTAGGTTCAATAGTATCAGTGCACCAAGTCTCACACAGAAATAGGATGACGTAATTCTGTATGAAAGCGAGAAAATCAGTGTCCTGCAATTGACGTCTGAGACCGTGCACATTCCACGAACAGACTTTCAACAAATTACCTGTTGGGCTGTCCTAATTGACACGGGGTTCCACTGGGGGATCACGATTACGATTGGTTTGGGGTTCCCAAAGGAGCTGGGAGCTGGAACGGGGTTCTTGAGGGGGGTTAAAGCGACGGTCATTGATAAACAATTTATCCCTCGTAAGAACTGCCTTCTTACCTTGTTGGCGAGCTTCTTTCAAAAATGGATAAAGCTGTTTACGTTTTTGATAGATGTCCTTTGGAAATTGTTCTGATATACCCTCGGGGTGCCCTTTTAAGGCACTTAAGACTTGTGACGCACCATATCACGGTCCTTAAAGCTATTAAACTTTACCACTATTGGCCTTGCTATTGTAGAATTAAAAAGACGTTTTCCCATTCGATGTGCACGTTCAATTTTTATAGCTTTCCTGGAATCCTCAATCTGTAGCTTTTCTGTCAATAGATAGTGTATTTTGTCCTCAACATTTTCTTGTATATCACGATGCTCCTCTGCTACGTTATGAAACAACAGATTGTCTCTCATTGATCTGCATTGTAGATCTACGACAGCCTCTCTCAAACTGTTATTATCTGACCTCAGTTCCGTCATAGAGTTAGATAATTTGTTTACGCTATACTGTACATCTGGGATGGACTCCACTGTTTTTTCTAAGCTATCTAATCGTGCTTGTACACTGCAAACTACTCTATCGAGGTCGGTAACTTTAGTGTCTATTTTCACTATAGCACGCTCTAAATCATACATGCGATTCAAAACACTATCCATTTTGGATTCAATTCTTGTCAGTATAGAATCAGAGTTTGTTGCAGTCCCTGGATTTTGTACAAATATGGACGACTTCGGAGTAGATGATAGGTGAGTAGAGGTTATAGCATTTTGGTCATGTTGGATTGAATGCAGGACAGGGGTTACAACCTCGGAAAGAGAGTTATTGAATGAGGTAAGCTCACCAGACGTAGGTTGTTGTTGTCCATGTTCACTTTCACGTTGCTGCTATTGTTGTTGTCCTGACGTGTCAGCTGAATTTTCAAGTTCACTGGACGCTTTTCGTTTCATCCTCTGTGCTTTTTTGTTTTTGCCACCAGCCATATTTCTGTTACTCTGGCTATAAGCAAGTAATAATTGATGTTTAAGAACAAATATATACCAGTCCAATGTGTATTCAAGATTTAACTACACCATACCGTGCTGCAAGGGGAATGAAATATGAGTCACGCGTCAGTGAACACAAAAAAACGCACTAAACACTGATGGTTTCCGACATCGTCGTTTACAAAAAAAAACACCGATGAGAAAACGACCGATAACTACAGTCCGTTAGAAAATTAATTTTCCTTCAGTGCTTAGTAAAGACACATTGCTACTCTTCAAACAAACTATCCTTAGTCACAGGAAAAAACTAACATCTGTTGACTTGCAAAGATAATCTGTTGTCGATAATTAAAGATGAAGACAACGGCCAAAATCAATGTGTTATCTTTCTCAGTACTTGGCTGCTATTGGTTTCCAATTTAAAGAACACGTTTCAGTAATGTGTCTATTTGAGGCTACTGGACACGATTTGCTTCAATCAACTGCCAATTTGTGTGGTACCCTTTCACAAGTTCTATTCCGCATAAGCTACATACATACTAACATAGACATAGTCCCTCTTGTTCAAGCCGTCTTATAAAGCCAACCATATATAAGGGTAACAAAATAACTCTGAGCAATTGTTTCTTGCCCATTACGTACCATGGTCGAAGAGGTAAATAAAATTAAAATTACAACAGTATGCGTTCTTATCGTCCGAAAGGTACTTTGCTAACGAACTGGAGGGTTTGATTAGCACCAAAAGTGCTTGCTCCTACATCACTTAACTTTCCGCTGAAACACCAACAAATTCGATAGGACGAACGACACTATTCCCAACAGACCAGGCGCTCCACATGGTTATCACGATACCGCCTTTAAGTTAGTCAGCTCTGCCAATCGTCAATTTACTGTTTTATTAGATGACGTCACACCATGTTGAAGGTCCATCTCTAACCGGGTGTTAGTAATTTAATCGGGTGTTAGCGGCTAATCATCTTTCTAGCAACTGGCCACAATAATAATCAAATAATCGAAGTTTTCTTTTCAAGAATAAATACCCTGGGTTCAATACCGTCTCTGTGTATATACTATAAGAAATTTTATTTTAGACTTCCTTTAGTATTTTTGTATTGGTCTGTGTTAAAATGAATTAAGAACGTATAGTTCCAAGCTCGTTTAATTTCCTGTTCATGAAAGGTACCCTGGGTTCAATACCGTCTCTGTGTATATACTATAAGAAATTAAATGTGTTTGTTTGTGATTATTCTACATTTGCTTAGGGGAATGGTTGACCAGAATAAATTCCATGGATTCAATATCGTCTCTGTGTATATACTATAAGAAATTAAATATGTTTGTTTGTGTTTATTCTACATTTGTTTAGCGGAATGGTTGACCAGAATAAATTCCATGCATTCAATATCGTCTCTGTGTATATACTATAAGAAATGAAATATGTTTGTTTGTGTTTATTCTACATTAGTAGTATAGGGGTCTGTCTATGGGTATAAATATTAATAACTCGAGTTATGAATATGAATAGTGTGAGTACGACGAGTAAAAATGTTAATAATCCGCCATTTTGGATATGAATATGTACGTGTCTAAATAGTTATCATTAATATTCATAAATTAATTATAAATATGTATAAGTATTGTATATTTGTAGGTTAAAGCGTCCGTAGATATGAATATGCCAGGCGAATCTGTAATACGCATGTTTAAACTACAACGGGTTCGAAAGATACGGTCAGGTGGTTAAGGCACGGGGGTCAATTAGTGTGAATGGTTGGCACAATAGCCCCGATCGATCGGAGCGTGTCCTGAAGTGGGGGTTGAATGTTGTCTAATTAGACTATTGTTAAAAAGCGATCGCTATTGAGAAAATACACGCTTGAAAGCCCCTGCGCCAAAATACCTTAACCGATGTTGAAACTGACACCCTAAGAAATATAACGTGTTAGCGATATAATACTAATTGGAGTGATAGGTAAGCGAAGTAAACCTTAATATTTTACACCTGGATTTATAGTCCGATGTGAGAAACATTCGAAATACAACCGTATTATAATCCGTGTGCTCGATAAATAAATTTGAGGAAGAAATATAGGCGTGGATCGCCGTGTTGAATATGGTTATGTACGAGTAGGGGATGCGTGTGTAGCTGACGCGTAACGCCCGTGTCTGACGAACATCCTAAATATGGATAACATGAATGCTTATGAATATGAAATAGGTACGACGGAGTGTCGATTATTACCGAACTAGTAGAACGACTGCCTCTCACTAGTGGATCGATAATGAATATACGTGGATATGAATATATATGAGCTTTACCTTTGACGTCATCGATGTAGGGCTATATATACCGGGACAAAATCCTTGTTTATCATTCTTCGACTGCGAACGCTTGTATACATTCACCTCTTTATCGGGGTTGATATCCGTTCTAACTATAACAGAATGAAGTTCCTATTATCTTCCCATTCAAATCGACGTATGAAATCGAGCTAGACGAAATCAAAGCCGTCTGTATGCCGCAACGAAGTTGGGAACAACTGGTGTTTTATTTATCCACCATTGAATTACACCTTAAGAGTAAGAAGCCCACCGTTGAACCCATTCACATCGGAGATAACGTATACATCTCTTACGGGGACTATAAAGGCAAGTCTCTAATAACCGCCGGAAGATGGGAAAGAACAAAAGAGACCTTCTATCCCCTACCAAGAAGGATGTGGTGTTCAACCAAACGACCTGGTCCGCTTTCACAAAGATCGTGGGAGATGTGAACGAGCTGCCACTAGAATACAAGGAGAGCGACAATCTCTTTACCGAGACACCTTTCACGCCTCTTAACGTAGACTGCCCAACCCCTCCGAACGCCAGGTCTTCTCCGGTAAAAAGTAAAAAGAAAGAAGACCTCGCAGACGATGCTCCTAAAAGACAACCCAGCAAACGATCCGTTTTGATTAAAGAGTCGGTAGAGGCATACCTAGAAGCTATTTTAATCGATTTACGGAAGAAACGACACGACGGAATAGACGTCATTGCCGAGTTCGAGCGAGATTTCGGCTTAACATTGGGAGCTCTCGATTATTGACAATTTAAAAACAATTCTATTCAAAGCTGAAGATGTTTACGTTCATCATATCTTCTTAATTAACTACAAAGATGAAATGTGGCGAGAGTGTTACTTGAAAACGTCTGACTTTATAAAAATTATTAAAGCGAAGGCTATGAAAATACTGATTGAAGATGAGGCGGTGTTTGAAGAAAAAATGGAAGCTCTTTGATAGAAATGTGTACTTTTAATTAATAGGTTGTTTAATGTAATCTTATCTTCGGTATTTATGTTGTGACATGTATTCTCGTAAAAAATTAGCGTTAATGTAACCTTTAGCGTTGTAATTGTAATCCATGATTAATTGATAAATCCAAATCTGAACTTTTATTTAATAATTTATGTAATGTAATGTAATCTTGGTAATTTATTGATGTATGTTTACAATATTTTGTTGTAAATGTACAAAATTGAAACTGTAATTTTAAACAAAAATATACTGTACAA
>JAVFBW010119786.1:0-15048 GCA_034783835.1 Mopalia ciliata
TAAACACTGCTAAGAACATGCAAGAATCATTGCCTAAAGCTCTGCACATGGAAAGAAAAGGATGCCGTCCAAGTTCCTCTCCAAGCCGGATTGACCCCAGAACAAGAGTTGCTATTGAAGATCTTGGTATAGAAAAGCTGCTCGACCCATTTGATTACCAGTCTGTAGATGGTATTTCAGAAGCTGAAGAAAGCAGGCACCTAAAATCATCCAGAGAAACTGCTCAGCCTAATGTGCAACCACCAACAGTGTGCAAAGAAGTGTTCTCAACATCATTCCAAGTTAAAGCTACTCGGTCAGCATCACATTTCAGCACTTTTGGTGACCAGATTCCATGCTCACTTCCCAAGGGACGGACTATCAGACCACAGACATCTGTTCTGCAAAACCGTTTACCTCCGAAGTCTGTTGAGTTAGCAGCTCGTCCTGTGACTGCCATTGGTCTTCAGCGACCAACAACACAATCTTCAATAGCTTCAGCTTTGCCAGGTTTAGCGGCACCCTCGAAACAGTCTCAGCTGATGTCTTCTTCAAAAGAAACAAGTCATGTACCAATGCTGATGTATTCAAAACAAATGAAGAAGAAAATAACAGATTTGAAAGATAAACGTCAAAAGAAGCTGTCAATGAAAAGTAAGACAGGATATGGTAATGTGAGTGAGTTCAATGACCCATTAAGAAGTCATGCTGAGTTTGCACTAAAGACTTTCCAACAAGAAGAACGGGTTAAACACTCTATTGACTTTGCAATTCAATGTAAAAATGAGAAGGAACAAGATGACCTGGAGAAAGAACGTAGAACAAAATGGTTGATGAAAGCAAAAGGAATTCATAAATAGAAATGAGTGCAATAACCTTGAGTACATTGGAACAGTGTAAGGAACAGTTAAACAAAAGTCATTGACTTGCTGCTAAATCTATGAGAAACTTTGATATACTTACTAATCAGTATTTATCTGTGTTGCTTGTCATCTAATGATTGTCTAATGAATGAAGTGGACCTTTGCCCAAAAATGTTGATTTTTCCTAACTTCCAGACCATATATTTGCACTTTACACAGTGCATGCACATACTTCCCTTTTGTGCATGTTTGTTCTCATCAGTATTGAAGAAATGAAGTAGCAGACTTCAGACTAGTAAAAGACTATTAAACTCTTCCAGATTGGGATAATGCCTGTATACTGTGGCTGGGTGGTGAACAAGGCCTGATGGCCACTGAACTAATTTCAGTAATGATGTGATGAGGCAAGATTGGATGGATTGGAGTCGTCCTGTCTATGACACACCCACTTGATATACATGGATTATATGTAGAGTGCCGGATACATGACGATATATCAGCTGGAGTCTCAGGTCGGACTGCAGTACCATCCTCCTTTCAAGCTTTAGGGCGCTGTCATATAAAATGTAAACATTGGAAGCAGTCCGGTTTCAGACCCTACATATATGAGCCATCAGGGGCCGGTTGCTTGAAGCCCTATTAAATTTAATCTTGTATGAGATGACGTGACATGGCACGAAGGTTTATCTATCTCTACACTGTATAGTTTTTTGGATATGAAGTCGCATCTATCTCTAACCTGGCATTACCGATTTAATACGACGCATCTGTATCTGTGTGGTGAGACTGATAAGTATATGATAAAAGTGAATACTGTTAGTTGGTAAAACACCCAGTAAATAGACAACGATACTTATACACCAGGCCGTGGCTTAGTGGTTAGCGACTGGGCTTTCTGAGCCGTCTGTCGAACCTCAGGTATATGAGTGAGTCACAAAATGTGGCTGCTGCAATTGCGGGGGTGGTTTTTAAGAGGTGTTTTCTCGATTTTCCACCGTAATAAGACAAGGAGCAGTGTGAAGTGGACAATCCGTTGTCGTATAAGTGAAATACCCTTGAGGTCCACGTTAAACCCCAATCAAACTCACAAACATACTGATGCACCAGGCTGCTAGAAATTATCATAGTAAATAAGCATTGCAGGGTCAGCAAAGAGTCTTATGAAATTGTTTATAGTTAGTTTCACGAATTTTTTGTATTTGCCCGTTTTTATATTAAATTAGAATCTCAATAGAAATCTACTTAGTATAAAATTGGGATTTTCCCAATTATTTCGACTTTTTAACCGATTATACAATACAGTCACTGTACCACAATTCCAATGTTTTAAAGTGTATGATTTATCCCTTAAAGTAAAGAAGAATAACAAACCATATGCAAACTTTCTGATCGTAAATTTAAGCCCTATTTTTTAAGTATTGCAAGCAACATTTTCATATTGCAGTTTTTCTGATAGGCCTACAATGTATTATTATGACAATATCAAAGATGTTTGAAAAAACTTGCAAGCTTGCTGTTTTTGATATAATATTCAAATAGATTTTTTTATGAAAGTATTTTTTTACAAAAAGTTTTTATTTATGTTGCATTTTCATAAAGTTTATTTTGTATGTTCAAATATTACATTTACTTTATATGTTTGCTATGCTCCTTATTGTTACAGTTCAGGAGAAAACGAGCTAAATTTGTTTGTTTTAAATATTAATACATACGGTGACAAAAATTGCTTACTTTCAAATTTGTCAGTATGTGAGAAAGTTTTGTCCTCTACTTTTGCCCTTTGTCCACAAAATTGTTGCTGTTCAAGCATTTGTGTTGTTGTAACTGTCTACTGTTTCAGTGCTTGCCCTTTTTGTAATGCCAATATGTGCCTTTTACTTATTAAATACATTATTTCTAATTGTCCTGTGTATATCATTGTCCAAGTCCAATTGCTAAAGAACCAGGGTAGATTTTCATGTATGATATATATTTAATATATGCTCTGTCAGTATTAAAACTTATATATTAAATTTAAACCTGAGGAATTATGTTAGTGTTTTTCGTTTTGAAATATTGGTTTTAGATAGTTTATACATTCTAACTGATGAACATTTTAGGATTTCTTCTGTGATCTAAAGGATTCAAACCAAAGAAATATACAAAAACATGCTAAAGTTTATAAAAACCTTATGCAAGGTACAAATACTGTGGTTATAAAATATTACACCTTTTCAGACTAATTCAGTTTTTAAGTAGGTTGTAACTACATTAATTTGAGAAACTATAGTTTGTTGTAGAATATGCTTTGCTCAATACGTTTTTATGGATATTTTAATATATATTTGAAAACTATAGACGATAGCCTTCATAAATTAAAAAAATATGGCCTGAACTGTTGATTTATAAGATTGAAAATAAAAACTTGTAAGAAAAAATGAATTTTTGTTAAATGTTATGTGTTCGAGTGTAATTTTATTGTTATAAAAAAATGTGAATATAATTCAGTTTTAATAAGGAGATGTCGTATACATACTTTTTCCATATCATTTCCTGTCCAAACTAAGTCAGCTGGCGGGAAATATAGAAAATGACTTCTCGTTTCTTGACAAGGAACATGTATTTCTCTTTGCTAACTTGGACACACAAATCAAACAGTAGATATGGGCTCTCTTTCATAATTCTCGTATATAATTAAGACCTGTTTATGGTGTCTGTATGGCGTCCTGTTAATTGCTGTCGTCCTGTATTTGTCCCGTCTTGTCCTTGTTTGTTGCCAGTGGTGTCGAGGGTGGTTTCCTTCACCCATCAGGCTGGCTCGTCGTCATATAAGTGAAATACCCTTGAGTACCACGTTAAACCCCAATCAAACAAACAACAATATAGTTAAGACATATTTGGTCAAATTTCGCCCTTTCGGAAATGAAAGATTATAGTTTACATTTTAATTATGATCTAAAATTCAGGAACACAAAAATGGCAAAAAAGCACAAAAAACCCCAAAAGCAATATTTACATTAAGGGAACGTTAACAAATACTTGGGAAGCGTTATTAATACACTCAGATCATGACATAAAAATGTCAGACAGAAAGTGAGATGGCAATTAAAGTGTGAATTAAAAATGTTAAACTTTTTCGAAACTAATTAAGAGAACTGCTGTCCTATTTCATGAAATCTGTTAATAAATGGGCTTCTGGTATTCTCTTTATCTCTTCAATCTAGTCCTTTGATACACAGATCAAGACAAGGTTGAACTGGTGTCTTTCGCCGGCGAATTGAGGCAGTTTCTTGTTACCCAGGTGAACAGTGACGAATTCACCCAAAAACGTTTTTTTTAACAAATGGATATGCTAAGCATAAGCAGGGATATTCCTAGATTTAATATGGCTCCGGAAAACAATGGACATGCAAACTTGGACGCCAAATTTCGAAATTATTATTTACTGTTTTATCATACTGAATTGGAAAAATCTGAAAAATATATACATTTTTTTCTGATCATTTTTCTGACTGCTTCGCTGTATTTAACTTATTTTTTTGATCTGTTATAAGGGACATGAAAAAAATCGCGCTGTCTCGCACCATGATCGCGTTTCCGCGCATTAAATATTTTGAGGGAAAGCTATAATTGACTAATCATATCGAAGTACTTGCATCGTTGTTTAAGTTACAAACAGAAATTGTTTCATGGAAGTTGCATCGCTTATATATAAGTTGTGATCATCAGAAAGAATAAATAGAATGTATTCAATAAGCTCTCTAAGGTCGAAAGACAATACTATCAGCGTGTCTGTAACGGACCAATTTAAAGAAGTTTATGCATTTCAGGTTAATTTGCACTCGATTCCTTACGGCTGATTATCACGTTCCTCGCGAGGGAACGTGACGCTATCGCTAGAGACTGTTTAGGGTTTTGTATTTGCTGTTTATTCACCTGATATATTAAAATCGGCACAGAATTTAGAAGTATCCTTGGACACCAAAGTAAAGAACCAATATATTAACCAAACGCCATTTTTGTTATAACTTTATTTCCCGGTAGTCTGTTTTTTTAGCATATGACGCGCAGACTATCGGGATTTTGAATATATGAAGCAGACTTATATTTGTCTGTTTTTACACAAACATCATATGTTGCTAGCCTTGTCTCAATTAACCTGCCTCGTTGACTATGAGACTATATTACTATTTGTTTGTATAGGGAAAAACAATTTTGCTTCCTTCCACCGGGATTCGAACTTGGTTGCCTGGCTAACAGGGCGAGTACTCTTACCGACTGAAATACAAAGGCCTATGGTAGAACGACCAAGAATTTTGATCCAAGTTAAAGCGAAGAATAATCCCTATGGGAAACACTAACACCGGGTTACTTACAAAGGGTCTTTTTTATTTATCTAAAAATGAGACACAATTAAATGTGTTATTTTATTTGGGTTATTCTGAAAACAATTGTCCTTTTTTAGTTGCGCCAGTCGGGTGGTTCACAAGCTATTCGCAATTATGACCTCCTTACCTCCTGGACGTTTCCCAATCTGGCTTATAACTGTTGATGAATTGTCCTTCGTTCCTTTGTGAAACGGGCCCCTGGACCTTAGGGAAAACACGGACCCGATGTAATCGTGGCGTAAATCCCACATCTTATGCCTCCTGACTGAATTCTTTTACAAGGGAAGGCGGATGAAAGGATCATCTCCACCTCCCCCGGTCATGCGTTTGTGCCCTTGTTTTGGGAAGATGGATGGGAACGTCTTGTATCTTCTAATAATGTGTTGCCAGTCAGCCCCTGGTTTCCACAATCCATTTATCTGGCATGACGCCATTTTATTGAATCCCCAAACGATAAAGAGCCATACGAATGTTTTGACAACCGAGGCTAATTCAAAAATGCGGTTCATTGATCAAGTCAACAGAAGACAGCTAAAATCGTTGGTTCATAACTCCAGAGACTTATTAGTATAGCACTGGCACTATGATAATCTCCTGAATAGTTAACCTATTAATAGCTTAATTCACAACAAAACCTATTAACAGCTTTTGTTGTGAATCAAATAACTATGCATGCTAACCATAAACCATGTTGACATCTATGATATAAGCGACACTTTCATCTGCAACGAACCCCATTTTTGACAGATTTTAAGTACGCTATAAATATTATAGGTATGTGTGTGTTTTGTAAAATTTAGACATCGTTCTATTCTATTCCCTAGAGTTATGAACGATGCATAAGCCATTGAGTATGCTGAGTATTGGGTATTGGGTATATATTGAGCAAAGCATCGGCTACAAGATCGTAGCTGTAGAGGTAAAGGAAAAAAAAGAGAAGAAATACGGCGTAAAGAATAGCATTAATAAATTTAAATAAGCATAGAACAACGTTACAACATATTTACAACGGTTGCAATGGACACATACTTAATGAAAGTTAATGGCCGATGCGTTCATATCGAATTGGATTAAGTCTGAGTAGAGTCGATTGTAGATGTTTGTTTTGATACGCCGCCCTGCATCTGGCATAAAGAAATTTTCCACACGCTTGGATTTTCTATACCTAGGCTATAGTATTTCGCCCAGCAAAAGGCCTACTGTCTTGGGACGTTCCAGGTCTGTTGTTCTATCGATTGTTTCCATGTCTCTAATCAGCAATGCATTATTAAACAGGTTAACTGATCGATCGGGATTCCAGCAATCTGCGCGTGCATTTCGTCTCCATAGCGACCTTGAAAGTATAATAGGACTTATTGATATATCTCGGGTGTGTTTTATATGTGCACAACATGGGTGCTTCGATTTCCTTTGCATGGTGGTTGACCTGTGTGTGGTGCGCCTAAATGATACGCTTTTGTAAATAAGTTGGTCTTACCAAGCGTTTTCTTTCGTATATAACGTTAGGCCTAAGTTTTGCTCAAAGCGGAATAAAGCCCTAGTTTGTTTAAAATAATGTGATTTAAACGTATTTCCTAACCCACGTGCGATGCAGATGAAATTCGACAATGAGAAGAACAAAAGAAGCAACTATCACGAAGACACCTGCGTGTTTCGTCTAGCTAGGACCTATTTACGGTAAGTCAGACCGGACTCTTTTGGCCGATGCAATAGTTGACTTTAATATAGTCTGCTATAGCGATATTAGTTCTCTATAGGGCGTCTAGTACCAGACATGTTCTATGGCACTGTTCCTCTTGCAAGACTAATGATCTACGCTGCAAAGTATAAAAAGCGTTTGTGAAAAAGCAGTGACACTGTCTGTGTGTAAAATGATGTTTGATTAAATACGATAACGACATTGCATATGCAACTATTGTGACCAGGTCCCAAAACCACAACAGTTTCTAATATAGGAAAGCACTGTAGGTCTACCAGACGACGTAGGTATTGCCCAGTATGTGTCAAGGACGTTAGGATAATTACGTATTGCTGACCCATATATAGCTATGTGTTACGAAATATCCCGCGGGCTCACTGAATGGTCACAGCATACCATCGATGGGAGACAAGATTTAAACTAGAGAATCAGAACTGTTAACTTATAAACGTGCAATCTTTTGTAATTGTACATTTTTATCTAGGTAGGCCATTCAAGAGATCAGTTGTAGATCCCCTTTTAAGTGAGTATATTGGGCCGTGGACTAATTTAGACCTTGTTAATAACCAGGCACTCTCATGGCTATTCAGAAAGATATTTCTACGGCATTTATTAATTTGTCTATACGCAATATAGCTCCTCTTATAATAACAGTTTCGAAGAACGATTATTCGAATACTTAACGAAGTAATTTTGTCGGAGACAACTGAAGGCCTTATCACAGCAAGGGGTAAATATGACTTTAACTAGATCTGTTTTGTCCAGAGGGCAGACATATTGTTTGGCATTGTGTTGTCCTGACAACCAAATACGTCCCTCACCACCTGTGTACTTGATGAAGTGGCCACATTATACAAGTCATTCAAATAATACATGTACATAGATTCGAGTCATTGAACAGATATAAATACTGAAACAGCACTATTTAGATAATACTCATACTGATCTACCTGCACTTAGACCGTAAACGAACAGATGCATGTCCGTCCGTCCGTAAGGGAACAAGATCGATTGGCTTGCATTAACATTGCTAGCATTGGGCTGTGCTCAGATACAAAGTTTATTTCATAAATGCTATTTCTTTTCTTTTTTCATCGCATATAAATATATATCACAGATTGTTAATCCTTTTGGAACACTGCCACCTTCAGATGTATATCTTTGTTATTACCTACATATACCTATATTTGTTTTCAGCCAATCCAGCGTCCACGATGTATTGGGTGATAATTACAGTAACCGTAGTGATAATAGCAGTATTGACTCAGATAAAGGTGAACGAGGACCCGGAGGTTGTTAGCCGCAGTGTCGTACTTATTGGGACACCCACTGAGGTCTACAGATATGCAGCAGACTTCAAACTCTACGCGAAGGTACCATGCCTTCCTTCCTCTTAATCAACTTCATATGTCGGTTGTTCATTATGGGCTATCATATGTGAAATATTCAAACATTTTTAAAACCGCTTAATTATAGTTTCTGGTTATTTAAAAATGGATATACACTAGATTTTACATTTAAATATACAAATGTGGTCTAAATTGACTCAGTTGCTTGAACATCCTAAATTGGGTCTACTGCCCTAGTAGGCTGGCTGCTCATAGAAACGCCATAGTCGACGTTAGCAAAGGTTGCAACTTAACTTGAGAGGATTAAGAATTTTTGCGCTCATGTGGTTTATAAAATGGCTTGGTGGTTTTGTTTTCGACCCAACTCGGCTGCCTAACAGCAAAAGCATTAAAAAGCGAAATACCCTTGGGAACGTTAACTTCATTAAATGCGAAGGCTATACGATAATTATTTCAAGACAAATTTCTGTGTAGAGAGCACTTCGGGTCACGATATTCACTTTCGCGTGCTTGTCTGAACATCCTCGGTCATTTCCGTACCTTAAATAACTGTACTGGTACGGAAAGTGTCGAAAGATGTTCCGACATGTTTCGCGTGCTGCTATAAGCCACGGACACGCCGAGTGTATTCAAACGGAATGGTAACCGGTTAGAGTTATCTCCCTTTTAGCATTCAAATCCATAACCACATTACAGAAAAAATAAGACATCTGATCTAATTCAAAGTTAACTTTAAGTACAAATATCTAGGTGCACGTGTAAGAAATATTTGGATATATATAAACAATTATAAATCTATAAGTCTATAATCTGAGATGGGTCATCGGCTTTAATTAATCGCCATTCCTGTCTCATTCTGATACATTTTTGATACATATATAAATGGTAGGCCCCATAGCTGATATAGCACTAATGTGTCAATGAAACAAATAGGTATTAAATTTGATTTTTATGTTTCAGTGGTTTCCCTCTGTATATTCATATGAATCCTTGGATGATCGAGCAGTAGGTGTCGGGAAGAAGTACACACAAACATCATACGTGCCTTGGCTAGGTACGTAACTAATCTCCTGTTTATGCGTATTTAAAACCAGAGCTAATGGGCTGTGATAGATTCATGATCTTAGAACATACACGCTAAAGACAAGACGTGTTCGTGGCTAAAACGTCCTAACAATTAATGCAAGCCGTTATATCACTTTTACATTTATTCTAAATATGTTGAATTTTAGTTTTGCTTTTATTTTACTTAAGTACAATTCTGTTTCACTTATGTGAAATTCCTTTTTTACTTATGTTGAAAAGATTTTCACTTATGTGAAAAACAATTTCACAAATGTTAAAAAAAAATGTATTTGACATTATTTTCAATATATGTGAAATTCTTTATCACATAAGTAATATAAAACACAAAAACCTAACTTTTTCACATATATATGTGGAAAAGAATTTGAAGTACGTAAAATACACTTTAATTTGAGGAAATTTAGCCTCAGCAGGGCACACTCCGAAGTCTACAGAGCTGACCAAGAAATGGTCCTCCTGCATCGAGATTACAACAACAACAAAGCTTCAGACTGTCAAAAGTCGAACATTCGCATATATTTACAGACAATAACGGCTGAAACACAAAGCCATAATTCTCTAACGAAAAATGTCAATTACGGTGACAAATAAAGAGTGAATATTATATCAGGCGACGGGTTAATTCTTTTGAAGTATTTGTATTGTAGTCTACATCATTTTATTTTCCCGACGAATCAGACATAGTAATGCTCACTACAGAATTGGTCACAATTGTAGGCCTATAAAACAAATGTAGTTTCCCTGATTTATTCTTCGCTAGAAAATAACAAATGCTTTGCGAAACGCAGAGGGTGGATGTGCTTCTGATCAGATTGAACTTTTGGAGCAAATTTATTGCCGCTAAATACAGGCTGCGAGGGATAAGTTTGTAATTGAGATCTTGGATGCTTTTATTTCCCATATCCACAAAAAAGTTTTACATATGTGGAATTCCTTTACATATATGTGGAATTCTTTTGAAATTCTTTTCAACATATGTAAAATAAATAATTATTTTTACACATGCGTGAAATTCTTTTAAACATATATAAAATTCTATCCTAGATATGTTGAATTCTTTTTTACATATGTAAAATAAAGACAATGGATTCATTGCTTTCTTGATCTGTTCTTGTTGTTTACCATAATATATGGTGACTGACCGACCAGGGACTGAGCCTTCCAACCAACCAATCAATCAAACAGCAAACCAACCAATCAACAAACAAATTAACCAACCTGTTCTAACTGCTGACATTTTCTTTTCTTCACCAGGTGAACGAAAACACACCATAATGATGGTAGATTACTCTCCACCCTACTTCCTGTCTTATATAGAAGATGACTGGCGTTTGTCTAAAGTGGAAATATTTGTCGAACGGGTTAACTCCAAACATACCAAATTAACATGGAAACTGCGATCAAGATGGCGAAATAATTTCTTTAAGGTAAGCCGTTTGAAAATGGACAACAACCGTTATGACAAAATGTTTCAACTACCATTGCTTTGCGACGCCAACTCTTGCTATGGCGATTGTTTGCGACAATTTTATTCAGGACGAGGTATCTTGAAGTCATAGGGCCGTAGAGGCAAATGTCCGAGAGTTGATGTTCCGAGAATCTAGTGAGGATCAGCTGATCGATACTTTACAAGCAGTTTCCAATGTTACGCTGCGCATGCCCTCGTTTATATACAATCCTATTTAGAACCAGTTAATCATTATACATTATAACCTGTCAAATTATTATATTTTCTGTATAGAACAGCAGAACAAATCGAACTGTTGTAAATCAACTGTTGTAAAGTTGTCAATTGAGTATAATCATCGTAAATTGTCTTATTTTGCAGTTTGTTGTCGCTCCTGTGATAGGCTTTGTTTATGACGGAACAGCGAAACACGCCATGTTAAACCTGCGCATGTTATTCCAGAACTGACTAGTGACGGACGTGACTATGTACCTCACCCAGACTGCTTGATCCTAGGGTGTAATAATAATACACCCCATATGCTCGGTCGTGGACGATCTCCTCCTCCCAGAATGCCTTATTGTGGGTGTGTGTTACTATACCTCACCCCGAAAAGCTGATTCTAGGCCTCGTGTGTACCTCGCCCTGACTGTTTGATCATGGATGTGTAATAATACACCCCATGTGCTCGGTCGTAGATGATATCGTCTACCTCACTCAGAAAGCCTCATCGCCGGTTTGTATTAAACTATATACCTCACCCAGAAAGCTGACTGTGGACGATCCTGTGTACCTCACCAAGACTGCTTTATCCTGGATTAGAGAGTAACATAGGCCCTACATCATGTGATTTAATTAACCTACCTCACCCAGAAAAGGTTGATAGTGGGTGAGCTTAATTGTGTGGCTCATTAAGAATGCTTGAACGCGGGTATCTACTAGTAAAATCAACCAGAAGGGCTGACAGTGGATGATCCCAGGATACCACACTCAGGAAGTCCTCAAATGTCCTGCACACACCATCTCGGACGACTTACAATCGTCGCCATTATGGCATGCATTTGTTTTAAAGCAGCTGATAATTATAGTCGGCGTTGTATAGATAGTTCACAGTGCCCAACTGTTTTGGGTTCAGAGCATGAGGTACTTTTTTTTTAATTTGCATAATTTAAAGTTAATTAAGCGCGGGGAAAGTGTGCCTTTGCCGTTAAATAGACTTACGGCAAACAACATACATAAGCTTGGGGCATATTCATACATCTTTATCCGCTGAACGTAGTGATCAGACCACGTAACGAGAATCATGTCGGAACATCCTTCGACACTTTCCGTACTTGTTACGGAAATGGCCGAGGATGTTCAGACGTGTAACGAGAATATGACGATGTCAAGCCGGTTGGCCGGGAGCTTTATCGTGGGTGTTATTATATATATTTGTCAAGAAGCTTGACGGTGTTAGTTCTCGTAAATCTTACTTTGGACTCGTGGCCATAAAACATTATCATATTTCCCAGACGGGATATCGGGTCTCGGCGTGTGTGAAGACATATTATATGTCAGTCTGTGTGTATAGGGAGATTTTCTTATGTAGCAATGCAATCTGAATCATTGACATTAGGTTTTAATAATCAGAGATTGAATGAGCGTCGCATGTGTACATATGCATGTACATATTTACAAATGTATATTGTCTTTTTATTCATCGACCTCCGTGTACCAGTGTTATAAATTTTTTGTAAATAAACATTTACAGTATGATTTATTTTAATAAATATATTATATATTGTTTTTGGAAATATGGACTTGTCAATTGACCCTATTTATGCGAACATTATGTCATTACGGCTGCAACTCGTTATACGCTAACTAACAAATTGACTTTCTAGATAAGGCTTTACATAATATGATAGACAATCGGAGATACAGAGTTATGAATCTACAAATTCGTCTATTATGAATGTTGTGGAATGATTTGTTTGTTTGAGTGGGTTGTACGCCTTTATAAATGCTCTCCTAATGTACAAGAGAAACCTGAAGCTCCATCCATGATTGACCAAATTGCAGTTTTGATATACACGATAACATCAGCATGATGATTTTACAAACACACAGATACACCTTATAAAATCTTACTTCAATACTTCGAACAGTTGTCATTGCAAGATCTGCCATCTAGCCCGTTATATTTAATATTATCTATTAGACCACGGCCATAACAAACACCCCTATATCAGGTAGCGTCCTGGACTACAAGCACAACGTCTCTGCCAGTTACTGCATCAGCCTCAGTGATTTTGTGAACATCTGCATGTAATAGCAGTATTCTTCGAAAGTGTCCATATTCCACGTGATTTATTTCCTGGCATCTATTTGGTTGGCAGCGCACGTACAGAAAGATTCGATTTGCGCTAATAAATGCGATAAGTCCATAACCGACTTAAAGGTATTCCCAAATGGGTTTTAAATCAGATTAAAAGTGACTGAATTACAAAGATAACACTATAAACTATCTGTAAATTAAATCCCGTATTTTTCCGATGCTTAGAATTTGTTTTATTCAATTACAAACTTGCGACTTTTCATACAAGTTATTTGAGCTGTGACGTAGGCAGGGGAAACTACATTCGGAACAATCTGTGCCGGATAATGACGATTCCGTGGCGGATAATGACGACTCCGTGGCGGATAATGACGACTCCGTGGCGGATAATGACTACTGACCAACTATACATACATCGATTCCATTAAGAGTACCCACCTTACTTTAAATTTTACTGTCACTCTACTGTCGACCATACATGCATAACCCTTTTTTTTTAATAAAATGACCACTCTAATTGCATCTACGGCCACTTTGCTATCAACTATACATACAACCCTTCATTAAGTACGACTACTTGACTTTCAACTGCTATCATCTACGATCAACTATACACACCCCTCCCCTTCATTAGTTATGACCGTTCTAACTGTAGCTACGGCAACTTTACTATTAACTATACACTCCTCCATTAAGTACGGCCTCTCTATTTTCCACTACTGTCATTCTACTATACATTACCTCCTCCACTATGTATAACCGCTTCACTTTATACTATCACTCTACTACCTACTATACATTCCCCCTACACTTCATATAACCACTTCATTTACAACTACTGTCACTCCACTTTCTACTGTTCATGCTTTCACCACTACGCACGACCACTGCCCGTTCAACTACTGTCACTCTATTTTCAACTATACATAACCCCACTACGTACAACTTCTTGTCTTTCAACTGCTGTCACTTTACTTTCTAGTTTCTACTATACCTTCCCCTCTCCACTCGTACAACCATATTGCACTTTCAACCAATGTCTCTTTAGGCCCACCGTCTACTATACATGCGCGCCGCCACCATTTTATGCGACCACTCTACTTTCAACTAGTCACTCTGTTACCAACTTTACATTAACTCCATTAAGTACGGATACTACTTTCAACCGCGTTCACTATGCTATCAACTAAACATATCCCTCCTCTATGGAGTTCAATCACTCAACTTCCAACTACCGTCGCTCTACTAGCAATATACACTCTTCTTTCAATGTCTCCCCTATCTCCATTAAGTACGATCACTTCACTTTCAACTATGACCATTATATATCAACGATAGTCACTATGCTATCAACTGTACATTCGCACCATCTTGAACGTACCACATCAGCTATCGCTGCGGCAGCGGTCAGTCGGTTATTAAGTGAAATGTTGAGGACATGTCTGCTTTATGGTCCCCAGCTAACCGCCTTTGTAACGTTGTAAATTGGATAAAAGTGACATTTTGTGCGAAATTGAAACCAACGTGTTGGAATATACAAATTAACAGAAACTGTTTGATGATCAGCTTTCTTTTCATACCGCTTCATCATTCTGTGTCCGTATTTTATCAGCTGGGAATGACCATTCTTCTCGGGTTCCTTTGTTTGAGGCGAATAGTAGAACAACATTCTGACCCACCCGATCTTTACGTTAAGCTAATCAACAAGGCGTAAGGGCATTCGTTAGTTCAAGGGTACTTACATATTTATTAATTACCCTATAGCTGACTGTTCATTGACGACTAATGACAGACATTAATCGCTAACATTTTTTTGTCTTTAGACGATGTAGCAAAACATCTTTTTTTGTAGAAAAAAAAATGTAGCAAAACATCTTTTTTTGTAGAAAAAAAAAAAAAAAAAAAAAAAAAAAAAAAATTTCTATCATCCTTTTAAAA
>JAVFBW010119797.1:0-15046 GCA_034783835.1 Mopalia ciliata
CTTTTATAATATTAATCAAATAAAGTGTACTAAATGCATACACATCTTGTTGTATATGTCGACAGTTGACTGGTCTGATTTACACCTTATTAATGATTTTTTAACCAGGCGGCTGTGTTCCAAGAACTGTCCACGTTCTCAACTCATTTCACATACAAAAGACAAGCAGTTGACGGACACGTGGTGCAATAAGAAAAGATGGAGAATTATATACACCATAATGATTCGGGTACATGCTGCTCCGTTGCTCAGCTCGTCAGGTTACATGTATTTATCAACCGGATCATCTGAAGTCGATTTAAATGCAGTTTAACCTCAGTTGTCAATTTGAAATTCAGAGGCGAAAATCTTTGGACACAATACCCAGTATAACAGTATTTTGTTAGAGATTGTATAAAATCGGTTATTTGTTCACATCCAATGTACTTCGTTATATTTGGTCGAATGTGTAATAAATAGTGATATGGCGCAGATACGGCAAAGATTCAGAGTCGATATACATGCAGTTGTAATACTCAACGTTATCTGTTTGATAGCAAGTAATTACAACAACAATGTTCTCAATAACACAATGCTATTAGTGATGAGTGTTAAATGTATTAATGGAATTGTGGATGATTTAAATAAAGATTTGTTTTTTCTAGCGATTTTAACTCTGTGTATCTTATTAGATGTAATCAGCAGATGTTCATATTAGATTCATATAAACACATTGGACAGAAGGGAGCGAACAGATCCAGTAATGGATTTTGTTCTTTAATCATTGACTTGCTTGTTTGTGTTATTTACTGCCCGCAGGGGCATGTTTGGATATAATGTCTTTCTTTCCAGGGTGGGTTTAAATGTTTTCCTGTTAAATTGTCACATGCCATAATATTTTCTAACCTATTTTTGTTTGAATGTCATTCTGACATTTCGCTTTTGTAAGCGCTGGTAGTGTAATTACCAAGATGTTAAGGAGTATAATTAGGGGATAATGGTTTTATCGATAGTGACTGACATAATTCCTAATACAGATAAAACAGTACAATCACAAGACAGAATACATCGAAAATAAATCCTGCTGTAGACCCCTGCTGCTATAACATCACATTCGAGCTTTGTAATTGTTGGTATAGTAGATCCATCGGCCATGCTACCAGGATTGTCAATGGGGTATCTGATCAGCGTCTTAACAGACATAAATTCTACTTGGACCGTTTCAGAATAAAGGTAGAAACAGCGCCTTCTTTATATATCACGGTTGTTGAAGATAAAATACTATACTTAAATAACAACTATATATACCTTAAGACTTGTCTAAAGTCCCACCTAGTTTTGAAATTGTTTTAGTCCATAGGCAAACCTTTCAAAGAGTGTTTGTCGAACGTGGTTCTTTTAAGGTTCAGTTTTGAGAAGATGGATATTAAATACTTTCCAACACTCCGCTGTTCCTAGCTCTTTTCGGGATCCGTATAGTTAATGATTAGGGGGTGTTTTAAACTGAATACATATTAATTAGTATTTACTGTTAGCGATTCGGAGCTTTACTTTGAGGGTCGTGGGTTCGAACCCCGGACGGTTGTCAATCTGTTCGTTTTTCTGAATTACAATCTAACCAAACATCTAATATTGATATTGTTATTATTATTATTAACTAAGTTTTATCATTATGTGAAAGGGGTGTGTATATTTTGTGTTCTGTTTTGTTGTATTAATACTATCAGTGTATCACAGGGATACCGACATGTTGAAATACAAAAAACGAAATTGAGTGAAAGGGTGATTTTGTTTGCTCTGAAAGTACTATTCTGGACAGGCCGTCAACTACAAATTATTCACAGACCAACTTTTGCGATCAGTTTCCCCAAGTGAACTTCAGGACGTCTACGAAACCAATTACGTCCTAAATAATACCCAAGACACTATGGATACCGTTTATATCTCTATCAACAGCTGCCATTTGGACTGAAGCTTCTGTCCAGTTATATAATTGTTGAAAATGCGATGCCCGCCTCAGCATACGGTCTCAAATCACCTACTGTTAGGCTGTATATTCCATAGAGACCATCTGACCTTTCTTGCTGTCAGTAGGTCAGTTAACTGCATACACGAAGCAGGCGTTAAAGCGATTCCGTGGGATCTTTATGGCTTTAAAGTTATATTTGCTTTTGTAGGAAAGTCTGTAAAGGATCGCACGAACTGAAACCAATGAAACATTTTAGATACGCTTATACTGTAAAATCTCCATAAAAGAACCTTTACTGAGATTGCTAGCCGCCTTGTTTTCACTTGTATGATATTAATGTATTTGTTATTGTAGAAAAGTAATCTGATATAAATATCAGCTTTCCGTATATTAATTTGTCTTTTTTTGTCTTAACGCGGAACAACGAGGTGTTGAAATTGAGTTTGTATTGACATTGAGAGAGTGTGTGTGTTTAGTTGCATAAATACAAGGCCTGTTGCATTTTGTGTGATGCGAAACTCAGAAAGGCGAACTAACATTTGAGATAAGTAATAATAAATATGATGCGTTCATAGCTAGTCAGTGTTACTTGGAAACATCCAGTTTTGAGAAGTTATAAAAATCAGAAATGTTGTCATTTTAGCTTTGGTCAGTTACTGAAATCAAACAGAAGAGTTCTCGATACTGTCGCTAGTAAGATTAGAGTTTCCAAGTTCTTTACCCCCCGTGAGGGAGCGGGTGGGCCATGGCCCTGCAGAATACTCCCTCGGCTTCCTCGGTCGATGTAAGAGGCGAGACAAGAGGTTGCTTTCTGTTGCCCTGGTGTTCGAAGAGCTAAAGTGTAACGGGAAGCAGATTTTTTTGTGATGTCCTGTATTTGTGTCCGTCATCATATAAGTGAAATACCCTTGAGTACGACGTTAAACACCAATCAAACAAACAAACAAAGAAACAAACCAAGTTCTTTACAGCCTACAGCATTTTGCCAATTTAGGGAATTAGATGGAAGAACAGTTCCAAAGTATATTACCAAATTCCATTCCCATTAATCAAAATCGAAGACTGGAAGGATTTGCCTATAAATATGTGTTCGGTTGACAGTTTCTTATGTTCGACATTTTGAAACCTTAGCTATTATCGTTTGAAACGCCTTGTTGTGCAGACACAAAATGTTGTACGCAGATGACACATACAGGCTTCATTTCTTATTGACGATTTTACATTTTGGATGTCTTTCTGCCATACATAAGTATCAGCTTTGCCGGATAATTGAGATGTATGACGCCAGGACGCAGGTCTTGCTCTTGATTCGATTGTCTTGGGGGAATTCATACTTGTCTTTCTCTACATTTAAAACATGTTTATTAACTATTTTCTGGTTAACCCATTCTTAGAGAGAAGCATCACCCCAAGCAAGCTGTTCACTCTATACCCTAAAAAGTAATGGTTCTTTGAGGGTTCCTTAGAAAAGAGGATGGTTCTATATGGAACCATTACGACAAAACGGTTCTTTGCTATAAGAAGACTGGATGAAATACTTGCAACCGTTGATGTGAGGGTTCCATACAGAACCTTGGAGGGTGACACCAGATACATGACCAAAGAACCTCAAAGGCCATTAGAGTGTAGGGCCATTAGAGTGTATGCACCTGAGTTTGATAGTCAGTCGGACCAATTCAGGGATCATGTGAGTCTGCGTTTATCATTCCATTCTCCCATTGTGATTTGCAGAAATCATTTAAGGAGATTCGGTTATTTCTCCACGATGTATTACCAGATTTAACAGCTGTGTGAATCAGCCCTACTGCCTGAAGACGAATAATTGCGATGGTAGCCGATATAACACACATTTGAGACGGATCTAAGTGTATTTCTGCGCTAAACCAAAGCGTGTAATTTCCATTCCGTTGCCTTTATTCCGCTCTTAGGCCTGATAAATAGTTGGTAAAATTATATTATCATTCAGTATATTCCAATACTACGATGCAGTTAGCAATGGAAGTATATTAGGTCAATAAAGTCTCTTTCTTTTAGCTTGCTCATCTTTAATTTCGATAACGTTCAGAACTCTATCAACTACTTTTGACCCTAGATACTGGAGTATTCACTTTGTCTGCTAATCCAGTATCCGTTAAAGCTCTGTAGTAATATTTAACTCTAATGGCCTATTATACAGGGTGTATAAATGGTTGGCAATACATCCTTTTTACATGAACACCAACGATAAACGATCAAAGCGAATCGCTTGCTATTTTTGGATGTTTTCAAATGCAACATGCATAAAAAGGTAAATAGTTCAAACGGATCGACGACGAAAAGATAAGCTATATTTGTTGTCTCCCTGTGGAACGGACCAAAGACATGACTGGTGATGTGCCATAGCCAGGAACACACCATAATATCGCTTTGGGATTGCATTCAATTTTCCACTGTTTAATACTCAACTTGTTAAAAATGTTTTCAATGGACTTACATGTGTATAACAGATGGGAACATCCATGTATATAAGGTACTGGTTCGTATTAACCGGCAGAGAGTGATATGAATTCAACTTTAAACCACTTTGCTCTTGAGTGAGTTTGAAATGTTATCGCTACATTACGATCATTTTCGTTCTGAAGAGTTTCCTATCTCAATATTTATCTAATAACCACAAAGTCTTCCGATACAAGATACGCTTTGAACTACCCATTGTGTTATATAAGCCGCTTGCTGACTGGTTTGATTCACGCCTTACTAAACAATATCAAACCCATACGACGATGTTCAAGCCTAATGTATTGAATAACTCTAAACGCGCCCAAACAACAGATGACGCATACATTATACAAGCAATGGTCGGAATAAAACAAGTTTGGACCGCCACATAGAATCGGTTTCGTGTAGCACGTAGCGTCAAGTTACTTCAATCAAACAAACTGCGTTTTTAAAATGCATTTCGATGTACATGTATGTTGTGAACATTAAGATTTCGTCCAAGTATTTAGATTATGCAAACGCGGCAAACAATATAGAATCGTATTACAGGCCGTTTTTTTTTAACAAAAACGTCATCTTTCTTAAGGTAATTAATAGCTAATAACATGGTTATCTCCAATAAAAAACAACATAGATTAATTATTCATCAACTTAATTTTGAAAATGTCAAATGTAAATTAGATAATAAATTTTTAATTTTGGGGCGTGGTGAATAAACAATTTCAAACAATTATTCAGCTATGAAAATTCTATGCTGTGAGTCTATTATGAATGTCTGAGCATGTCAATGTGACTGATTGTTACTTTTTTTGGATTTGGGTTTAACATCGTACTCACGAGTATTCCACGTCTATGACTGAACCCTAACCATATAACTAAATTTGGAACATCTTATAAACTAACAGGCGTCCATTTTTCTTCTGAAATACCTTGATAGTTTCCCGACAAGCACAACTCTATAGTTAATGTATTGCAGAGTAAAAATAAAACCATAGTTGATGCAGCTATTAATTTAGTTCGTTTCTTTGAGTTGGTTTTAACGACATACTCAAGAGTGTTGAAATAATAAATATTGCGGCGTGCTAGTTCGAAATATAAAGGATATCGCATTCGATTCGTAACCGCCTTGAGAAATACCGCATAACCAGCTAAAGTACCCATCCAAGCCTTGATTAAATTATTAGCAAGACATTTAAGTGCTAATATATACAAAAGTTTATCTTTGTGTCCGCTGAATAAACACTGCAAGAGATTTCCTATTCAAATACATTACTCCTTCTTCTGATAGCAACTAACTGGAAGAAACTGGCAAACTGTATCGATGTTTTAAAGATGGCGCAGGAATTATAAACGTTTAGGGCAATGGAAGTAAAATAGATTTGTGTCAAATAATGCTATTTCACAACCATTCATTTTCCAAGAAACCTCCTGCCAACATCATTCGCTTGTTCAGATAATGTGATGGAAGAGAGGTTTATATGTTTTGTTCATAATCAAAATAGGCACATGGTAATCGAAATCGATAAAATTTTTATCAGGCTTCCATTATAAGCCGCACAAATATTTGTACAGTTGACAGCTGCTCATGTTAGACATTTTAGACTTTTACTGTAATCGTCTGACCAGTGTTCTTGTACAAAAAAGTGACACTGTTCTGAGATCACATATACATGTTCCATATCTTATTCAAGATCTTTCATATAGGACTTCTGAGATGTGATGATTAACCCACGTTGTGAGGAAACAATAGTAGAACAACAGTAACCTGTACGGTCATTACAAGCCGGTTGGATTTTCGTGAGCCAGTTTAGACGAAATATTGCAACCCATTAGGTTAAACTGATGACCTCTTATGTGTACATGCCACATTACGATTTGTTTGAGCATTTTCAGGACATTCCCCTTCCCCCCTTACAACACATGTCTCGAAAAAGGGAAATCTCATAAACTCGTAAGTTTAAATCCTACTATGTGAATGGTCCTTTAACGTATTATCCACCAACAGTATGGTATACTATATTCATTAAGGTCCGGCAACGCCATTCCAAACCTGTCGCTATACAAATTGCAGCGGACTGTTCCATCATACTATTTAGTGCTCCACAGAATTGAATTGACGGATCATTACGGTATTAGCTGAACTTTCATATTAAAATAAGATTTCAATTTATTTCTGGGTTGAATACGTAAAAAGTCATTTGAGGCTTAAGAGATATTGAGTTTATCTAATGGCTGATAAACTGGCGTTAAAGAAAGATTAACACAGATTCATGGAGAGTGCCTACAGACACGTCTGGACATTAAATAAAACTGAGATTAGCAAACAAACAATATTAAGTCATTAGATTCCCTACCTTGTGCAAAAAGGGCTTTTCTTATCATAACTGAAAGGGCTCCGTACCATATCGATCAAACATATACATGTATATAGAAAAGAAGATGGGACCAATGGGCACTCTGGGGCCGTCTTAGCTTGTAGTGTGGTGAAATGTAACGATTCAAGTCAACTTAGTACATAAAAAGAATAAATCTCACCTATCCATGTGAAACAAATAATTCGTCTTCAACTCCTAACCAAAAATTGTGATGTTATTTATATAAAATTTTAAAATTTGACTTCCAAACATAAAACTGTTCAATTCAGCCTACAAGCGAGGTATCTGATTGTATACAATCGATGGCCTATCTCCGGAAGGACACCCTTGACAAGCAACCTGCGTCAGTATCCAATCATAGCTTACTAAATACTTGGCTTGTTTTCTGAGTTGGAGAAAGAACCAAAAGTTTTGTGCTTGTAAGCAATATTTGAAATTCGTAGATGACAACTGATCACAGCATTAGCTTTGACAAAGTTTTAGTAACAAAAATATTGAAGATGACTTTAATGCCGGATATAATGATTTTATAGCTAATATAAAACTGTTTGTCTTCTTTTTCTCGAAATGTAATTTTTGGACATACATGTAGGAAGGCATGGGTTAAAACCCTCGACGTATACACCTTGCCACTGATTTAAATATATTTCAATGTATATTGGGAATTTAATATTCCACGGAGAGGTGAAAATCGTGTGCAGCAGTGTCATATCCGATTAAACAACATGTTATTCGAGACTGCACAATGTTAGTGATTATTAAATATCCGACACACTGCTTACATTTGTCGTAATTTCCATAGCGACCGTCCTTGGTCGAACGTGTTGTATTGACACGCTATAAACACGGCACACAATATAGAATTGAGATATTGACAGATGCGGAACAACGTGAGCTTTTTTAATGGAAAAAAGTCACCAACTATGTATTCCCTTGAATACACTCTAAATGTCATAGAACCTGTTTAATGTGGTAATGTAGATGAGATCATGAATTCTTAATTTCATCCGTTAGCCTTATGTTTGGTTTTGTCATTGGTTTTAAGAAATGATTGGTTTTCCCTATTTGAATCGTATTTTTTCTAATAAGGAGTTTTAACAGACGGTGCATGCAGTTGTGGTATTCCTATAAACACATTGGAGATTAACAAGGGAAACAGATGAAGTGATACATTTTGAAATTAAAGCCTGGCTTGCTCATCAGTCCAAGTGTGATTTATGCATGGTCCCCAGGGATCTGTTTAGAGAAGAATGTCTTTGTTTTTCCACGGACTTATTAAGCAGTTTTGTTCAAGTTCTAATGTTTCGCGGCTTGACATTTGCAAGCTTATTTCAGCGTCTTTCCTTAAGCCCCACAAAAGCGTAACAACAACTGCAAATACATTAAGTACAGGTTGGGGGCAAGTAGTTTCATCTCCATGTATCTAAACGATTTACCTTGAAGATGAGGTGGGGCGGCGAATTAACAACCCTTTTTGACAAGAATTAAACCACACCTCTTATAAATGAATATACGAAAATGTTAGCCAAGAAAGTATGTCGTAAATACATGTATCATTGAATATAATGTGGATGTGGTATCGGTAAACCAGGCAGCAAGTTAAATCAATTGGTTTTCCAAACACCCGATAAGCCGTTAAGGCGTCAATTGTCCTTTGCTAATATATGTATGCGTTTAAATGGTTAATTTATTACATACATGTATTTTACATATGTGTAATATAAGAAAATGAAGCGTGCCACCCAAATTGGGTGAAGGATCCACTCTAGATGTCATTGGCAACAAAGATATATAGCCATACATTAAGGTCCCCCATACACATAATCCATACACATACTGTTTTAAAAAAGTTTAAGAAAGTCAGCAAAGCTCTCAGGTGGGTGTATATCAAACGATCGATTGTACAATTGTCAGAGTGGCAGTCTGTTCTTACAATCATATCCGTCAAGCGAACATACATCCATTTCCCATCCAACCAATTGTCATGCATTAGGCTTGTTACTTTGTATCCGGACTGAATTAAGTTTTAAAGAAAGAAGATATTTGAAAAGTCGGTTGCAGTTTAGTTATTAAAATAAATTATTTAGATTTCACTGAAGATCAGAATTGCCACTCGACAAAATAACCTAACAAACAAGTGACTCAGATACTAATAAGAACAAATAGCATACTAGGGTCTGAAATTACCAGATGTACAAACTTTACAGTCGCGAAAACCGAGTTTTGTGAATTCTCAAATTCTAACATCAATCATTAATCAACAGTCACATGTTTTTTTACATATCATGTTCAGTGTTTGATCACTATCTGCACTGTACACATTAGAAAGAATAAGGTGAGGTTAAAACTCGACAAATGAGTTCGGTAGAATACAGAAGATAAAGCCACCATCGACCCTGAATGATGCCCAAGAAAACCCGATCCAAAAACCCACGCAGTGAAACAAAACTTTGGAAATCCGTATCTGTGTCAAAACAGAAATGAATACGACCAATATGTCGACATCCCACACACCATGTATGCATTTTACGTTAAAAAAATATATACAGTATATCTTATTTACCGAAAAAAGTATTGTTATATTGTTATTTACTTCAATCGCCAATCTGACAGGAACTACATCTGGCTAAGGTGTGTTTGTTTAAACTTTTACGACATCTCGATAACAGGCCTGGGACTGGCTTTACCTTTCCCTGCATGGTTCAATCATGTTCCACATACATTAATACGCGTGTTATGAAGCCTGTTGAGGCTATGGTAATAACAAATCAGCAATAATAAACCAGGTACCTTTAACGCTTCAGTGCCACTTTAGTAAACTTCCGGGTTTGAGATGTCACTTTCTGAAACCATACAAAGCCGTTCCCGATATTGTCCCCGATATTGTCGGAAGTGTTACTGGTATAGCCCTGCTACACTCTCGTCAACTGTGCCTTTTTTATACCCATTCTCTGTGCAATTATTTTGACATAATCTATAACCCAAGTAATCTTAGTGTTTTGTGGCTAACATGAAGTTATTAAGTAATCAGTCAATATTTATGCAGGATATTATTAGTCACTGTAACTAGTCGGCATAACGGATTTATAAACTGTTTTTGTCAATTTATTCCTCAGAAAAACAGTATGTTGATATTTGCATATCGAATAATGATATTTTCCGTTAGCCTCCAATTGTTCAAGAAACATTTCACATTGAACATGGACAATAGGATTGTCTGTACAACTGTTTTAATATTCATATTCGTAAGTGCCGGGTAAAGACAGCCAACTGGACGAAACTCTTTAAATATCTTTCCTGACAGACTGCAGATGATTAAAAACCATACGTCTAGCGCACCTAAAGATAGATTTTAATGCCATGTATTTTTCGAAGAATTCTTACCAATAGCATTTACTTATTTTGAAAATTGCATGATGGAACAAGGGTTTCGGGCTTCTTGTCCACCAAAATAAGCCTAGATTTTGGAATTCTCCCTTTTTCCTCTTGAAGCCAGTTTAGGCGAGGATGCACAGCAGTACCTATTGGTTTACTGTGACGGCACATGTGCATTCTTTCGTTGCTATTTGGATATTCCCGTTACTTAAAGATAATCTGTTTTGTACTGTTTTCGCAACCAATGAAGACGTCGCAATGAGGGGAATCCCATGAACTGGTAGCTACCAATCCTTCTTTGTGAATGGTCCTTTAGTCTCTTGCCGACAATGTATTGAAAACTATTTTACCAATTTACAAGATATGTCCGTAATAACCGCCCAGTTAAGTAGTTCAACTCCCAGATGATGGAAGATGTCTATGCTAGTCTAAATTATACATTCGGATTTAAGTGTATTTCTGAGTTTTCCCAAAACGTTTAAAAATATTTATGGTTATAACTACGCCATTCTCATTTGACCGATTTCTTTGCCAGCCGTTTCAGACACGTCTGGTCAATAACTCTAAGATAAGGCTGATAAAGGGGAATTATTTAATAGGTATGCGAACCCTTGGACAAAAACTGTTTTTCAACAATCACTGGCTTCAAGTAACTAAGTTTGCCTTTACATATCCGGTATATGTTTTCATGTATTTACTCCATTAATGTCCATTTATATAGACTCAATGAAATCTCAGTCCCATTAGACTATACACTAATGACATATTATACATAGTGTCTTGGCTCTTAACCTTTGCATAAAAAATAAAAGAAGCCTTTTCGTGGAATGGACATGACTGGAGACTGACTGACCTACCAATAGGTCTCACACGTGCACTCACGTTGCTTTAATGTTTTCTTGTTTTATACACATCTTATAACGATTATTTGTTAGACGTATAAATGTATTATATACCGGATTACGCCTTTATATATGGGCTTGGTTACGTATTGAGCAGCCATGGATGGCACAAAAACATTAGCCGTATAAACCTAAAGCACCACTTAGTGAGTTTGAAATGTAATTATAGGTACTTTATATCTTCTACGTTTTCTCAATATTTATCTAATAACCACCGGAGTACTCCCGGGTACAACATACGCTGTGTGCAAACTCATCGTGTTATATAAACCCACTGTTCACTGGTTTGCTTGGTTTTGCTGAAGATTGTTTAACTGAGCTGACGTTGATCCAGCCTTCGTATGTAGTAGTTTACGAACCATCCACGTCCCCAGCAACAACTAATGGCACGTAGAACGAGATTCGGGTTCGTGTTAGCCATTTGCTTTATACAGTACCAGGCCTTTGTAAAGTCTACCTGAATGTATTTCAATATGTTGTGTCAATTTAAGATTCTTTAAGAGAAAATCATTGTACATCATATACAGTATAATAGCATTTTTGTTTTGAACTTGGCCAACATAAGCTACTGGTCTGTATTGAACAGTGTCACTTACTGCTTACATTTGTCGTAATAGCCATAACATTATTCTTTGATCGATCAAATATTATAAACTAGACGTGACTTTTCTGTACATTATGTTCTCCCAAAAACAAACGTTCTAAATCAATTATTTATAAATGTAATATTGAAAAATGTTAATATGTTATTAGATCATACATTCTTAATTCCATCAGAAAGCCCTTTTTTGATGTTGTGTATGATTTTAAGAAATAATACATTTATCATATTTTAACTGTCTTTGTTTTATAAGATGATATTCCACAGACGGTGATATGGCATTCTAATAAACACATATGCGAGAGTACCAAAGGAACAGATTCAGTGGCGCATTTTGTTATTAAAACGTTAACTGTCTTTTCAGTCTAAATGTCATTTATTATCCGCAGGGACATGTTAAGAAAATAATGGCTGTGTTTTTCAACGAGGATATTTAGGATTTGTGTGTAAGCTTGTCCCTATTGAGCCGTAACATTTGTAAGCCCATTTCGGTTTGAACGAGACTCTAAACTTGTCTTTTCCAAACATCAATAGTTATATTCCCAAAACGTTACTGGCTATAATTTAATAATAAAACTTTATTTCTATTGAGAAGAATGATTTTAATAACGACAGACAAAAACAAAAATTGGTTTCTTTTTTGAGACACGGCGCAGCTGCATCCCTGTGTGTCTTAAACCCAAAAGAACAAAATTCAATTTATTGGTCTTACTTTAATTCAGAGTGGAGGTGTTGGTAGGAAGAGGGGGATGGAGAGAGCAATAGAGAACAATAAAATGAGGACTTCCATGCATATATACCGGTATATGGTTAACGTCTGAATTATTCCATTAAAGGGTAAAGAAGCAAAAATGTTAACCACGAAACTTAATGTAATAAATCTTATTTAATATAATTTGGATGTAATATGCGGTAAAAAGGCAACATGTCAGACACTATAAATTTGAAACCTCCTGCAACCGTCAAGGCGTCAATTGCTTTTTCACGTTATTTACAATTTTGTTGTTAGTGTTCATGTGTCATTATATGCGCGACCTCGTACTCTACTGAGTAAAAAAAAGGCAATTATAACAGTAGCTGATAGTTTTGTTTAACGGGGTTTAACGTTGTATACTTGCACAGATTTGTCACCATGGCGGCCCAATGGGCAAAGGAAAACATCCTCGACGCTACTAGTAACAAAGGCAGGACAGGAGAACCAAAACACAAATACATATAGACCACATACAGATCGGCTTTATAGCTCTTAGAATCAGGATAAAAAAGGGTATTAACTTCAAGTCTGGCTACAAATTAAACCATACTTAAATTCATTAAACTGGTACTTTGCTCAAACTTATTAAAAATTGGTTTTATTCAAGCCCTAACGAAAAACAAATAAGATCAGTCTTAATACACCTTGAAATCAGCCTTAATGTTCCAACGGTTTGGACCATATTTTAAGTCTTTTATAACTTTGGAACAGTTATTATGTTTTAAGACCGGTCTTAAGCTAGATTTAACAGCTTAGGTCATAAAATCATAAAAGTTTACACACCTTTGAACAACCGCCGCCAGAACAAGATGATTTAATATATACAAAGAAGACAAATATATTTTAAAAAATGCCGCATTTTATTTATTAAAATGCTAATTTATTTTGATATCTATTATGATCCGAACCACTACACAGAAAAATGTATAATTGAAAACTAATAATAGTATAATTGACGAAAACAGAGTTAGTAACTTTAATATTGAGTGGGAACAACTAGTAACAAACAAATACTGACAGGAAAAGACACGCTGTCCATAAAAAGGTTATCATATTCTTATACAAAAAAGTATATGTTATTTAGTATTTAGAGCATTAATATTGAATGTTTTTCACCACACGATATCGCTGCTAACTGTTAGACTAAATTGGTTTGTTGTTATGTTTCTAATAAATTGAAATAATTTACGCGTTAAGATGTATAAGTGTGAAAGGTGAGTTTGTGTCAGTCGTAACCAGTAGTGTCATGATGACCCATCCCATGCCTGTTTTCAATTTGTTTTCTCGGATTCATTCATATTGACAGTGTATGAAAACTATGTTTAGCCATTGCATCGCAGAAATACAGTTAAAAAGCAAAACTGTGAGATTGAGTGAATGTTAATGTTTTATATGCTCTAAACAAACTTATATATTCTGGGCACACTTCATGGACAAGCGTTTTAGATCAGTTCCCACCAGTGGACGAGAGGACGTCTACCAAACCAATCATGTTCTAAATAAAAACCCCGAGACGCTCAGGATACCGTGTATATGTATATAAACAGGTGCCTTTTGGACTGAAGCTTCTGTCTGGTAATATAAATGCTAATTACGTGATGTCCGCCTCAGCATAATGTCTCAAATCACACACTATTATGCTGTATATACTAGAGGGGCCACCTGACCTTTCTTGCTGTCAATCAGGCCAGTAACATACAAGTACAAGCAGGTGTTAAGGTGTTTAAAAGGATTCAGAGAGAATTCAGTGGGCTCTTTGGGGCTTTATCTTAAAAGCAATGAAGTTACTCTTTCAGAGTTTCATAGTGGATACAATTAACATGACCCCAAGCCATCTGATACTGTTCCGGCAAGATAAATAATTGACCAGATTCATAAAAGTTCTGAAAAAAATAGTTCGACACTTATACCCAGTTATTATACACATACCGGGTACTCTGGGTAGGACACTTTGTTTGAAGAGTATCAACTCTGTCTTTATTTAGCACTGGAGCAAAATTAACTTTCCAGCATTGTGAGACGCTGGTTGTGCCAGTGTTAATTATTGTTGGAATATACCGCTTTCATATGAGTAAAATACCCTTAAGCACGGCATAAAATCCCAATCAATCAATATAATGACACATATACTCGTTTTTTGGTACAACCAAATCATTCCAGATAGCCTAACTGCTCCTCCCTGAAGCAGCTTGCCATATTGTATTTTCTCCTGTTTTTTAATGTTCGGCCCATCAATTACGATGCAGTGCCCACAGTGTGTTTAAATATTGAGTTTTGTACACTTTTTGAATATTGAAAACGGATTGATACAGCAAATAACTTGGAGCGTCTAATGATAACGATTTATAAATGTGCATGCTCACAGGCTCGGAATAATCAAATTCCCTGAAATGGTGAAAAATGAAATATTTTGTGGTGTTTAATCTGTAAACTGCTCACAGTGATACAAAATTAATACAACAAAATAAGTCCCATCTGTAAACTGCTCACAACAACGTAACATTAATACAACAAAATGATTCCAATCTGTAAACTTCTCACAACAATACAAAATTAATACAACAAAATAATTACCATCTGTAAACTGCTCACAACAACGTAACATTGATACAA
>JAVFBW010119808.1:0-15045 GCA_034783835.1 Mopalia ciliata
TATTTGTGTCCGTCGTCATATAAATGAAATACCCTTGAGTACGACGTTAAACACCAATCAAACAAACAAACAAACAAATCAACAGATTTTAAATAGATTAGACCCTCATTAGAGAATTGCAGTTGTTACATCTGATATTGTTGGTGGGTGTATCATGTATGCATTTTGCTCCTTAAACCGAGGGCCTGTGGCAGTGGCTTAGTGGGTACCAAGTTTGATTAGTAACCCTGCTCCGATGTACAGTTTACAGAATCCAGTCCATCTGTCAATCCTGGGATAATAATAATAATAATAAACTTTATTTATGGGCGTGGCTCTGGCAATTGCTGGGGAAGTGCCTACAGGTTTCCTTTCAGTTTTCCGCGGTAATTAGTCAAGAAACTGTGTGAAGTGGACAATGTTTTGTCATATAAGTGAAATAACCTTGAGTAAGACATTAAACCATAAACAAACAAACAAACCAACCCTAAACTGAGAACCTTAATTCTTTTCTTGTTGGTTTTATTGTAATCCACTCTTGTGTTATACATCATCTCATTTGTCAGTTTTTAGTTAAAGGATAATGCTGCTCCCACTGGGCTGGCCTGTGAGTGAAGTAACTTTAAGTACATTCCTCTGCAGTACTGTCGAGTAATCAAACAAGACAAGTATATAATATTGTGTCATTCTAAGAATGTGACTGAGGGACAGTAGTTGAGGGTGTTTATTTGTGTATTTCGATGGTCAGGTATATGAGTGAGTCACATGATGTGGCTTTGGCAATCACAGGGGTGGTTTTTTACGAAAGTTTATTCCCGGAATTACACTGTAATTAGGCAAAGAGCAGTATAAAGTGGACAATCAGTTGTCATATAAGTGAAACCCATTGAAAACAGCATTAAACCCCAATCAAACAAACAATCAATATTTGTGTATTTCCGACTGCAGGGAATGGTAAAGGTCAGTGGCAGCCATTTAAGGAGCTTCATAAAGGAGACTATGTGAGACGACTGAAATACCTCAAAGCTCAACAGGTGAGTGCTCTTCATCGAGTCAATCTTTGCCACCATCAGCATAGAGAGAATGGGGGCCTCGCAGTGTAAAACAAGGGGCAATTAGGAGGCTAGGGGCTGTCAAAGCTTAGGGGCAGCGTAACGGTGATCTGTTTGTGATGTCTTTGAATTACATCCTGTGATTATCCCGCAGACCTGTCTTACAGGGGCAGTTACAAGTTTTTGATTTGGGTGCAAGGGGCCGCTTAGAAGCTGAAAGGTCATAGATGCTTGGAAACGGCTTCTGAGCCATTTAAAGGCCAATCAAAATGTAAATTCCAAACCACAATTTCTGCTGTTTTAAAATTGATTTCTCAGGAGTTTAATGAGGAAAATAACAATAAACAAGTAGACTGTGTTCAAGTGTTCATTTTCTCAATCTTAGCTTCTGTCCCATATAGCCATTTGTTTGGTTATTGAAAGAACGCAGAAGACACCCAATTAATTAAGTTCAAGTTGATGTTGAATTTTGAACAGTCTCATGATCACCAGGTATCAGTATGTTTTATGCAGCTGTTGAAAGAAATACAGTGCAGAAATACAGTAAAACATGTGCATTGTCACATATATAATTTACCATCGGTTGTGTGTATTGCATCACATTTAAAGCTGACAAAAATTATGTCTAATGTTCTATATTTGGATGAACATACTATTTATTCATTTATTAATAAATTTGAAAAAAAAAAAAATTCTGTCCATCTTTGAATTAATTTTCTTAACTATAATGATGCCTCTATCAAATTGTTTCTATACTCGGTACTTAGACTTTACCAAATGTCAAAAAAGTGATGGGAAGAGAAAGCCTTCTTTGGTAGATTTTTTCTTACCCATTTAAGACTCTTGTCTCATTTTTTTCATTCTCAAAGCTACATCACGTTTTCCACAATATATGTAACTCTCACTGCGCTTATTGTGGTACAGTCCCTTGTTTTAGGTTGTCCACATGGCATGATCGTCTGCTCGAATTTAAAAGCCATGCACAGAACCTCGCACCTTACTCTCAATACTACCAGTTTATAGGGACAGGCTTTTATTAACATTGTTAGTTTGAATTATAACAAATACAATCACCAATGTATCGCCTTACAACTTCACGTTTCTCATCAAGCCACAAACAATCCTTTTTTCATTAGCTACAAACTATGCGCCATTTCAAGATACTCGATGCATTTCACCCTCGCGAGATCTCGTGATACTTTGTCACTCTCCTTTATCAGAGGTGCGATAAGTGCAAACCAGGAAGTAACAAACAGAACATGGAGAATGTATGCGACGAAAACAAATATCATTTTTGAAAAACATGTCACATGGAAGCAATGAAAACATAATGATGTTTCAATGTTTTACAGGTTGGGATATTTACAGATTTGTAGTTTGGGGGAATTTTATTTCTAATTTGGGGGATTTTTGAGACCTCTAATTTGGGCGCCGGTTACCGGTATATTTCGATCCCTGTTTACGGCCCTGTCTTATCTTGGTTGTTACGATTGGCATCACAGGTTGTTTCTTTATCAATTGGGCTGGCACACTACAAATTACAGTTAAATCCCAAGCAAACAAACTGCAGAACACATTTAGCAGTCATGTTAGTAGAACCAATTCATGCATACAGCCATAGTTCAGTGGTATGCACATCAGCCTACTGACACTGCTTCCATATACCAACCAAATGGTTGTTTAAAGATTGTTTTTATGAGGTTTGTACTCATTTATTTTACATTATCTAAGTGAAGCATGGCTAGAAATAATCACTCCTTTGTCATGTTATAAGTAAAATACCCTTGAGTACAATGTTAAACTCCAATCAAGTTAACAAACATACCAAGGTTACTTAGATATAAAAGAAATTTTGTTTAGCATCAATCCACCAATAATAATAATAAGCTATATTTACAGAGGGTGAGTGCAAAAACAAAATACACTCTGTCTACATTTGGTTGTTGATCTTCCCGAGGCCCTCCATACTCTCACACATACACAGATTTACACACAATCATTCAAAACATCCTAACCTGTCAGACTAATGACTGTCAGACATTTGAATAAATTAATCATTGCACTGGTAAACTCTCAGTACATGATAATGATATCATTGTTTTGTCAACTGACCCATGATCTTAGCTCTAATGTATGTACCTGTATACATGTAGGGGCTGACAATTGATTTATCTGTCACATGGTTATCCTAAACCAGCTTCTCGTCTATAAACCTAGATCTATAGATGAGTGTTTGGGAGAAACAGTTCCATAAAGCATCTGTTTTAATAAGAGCTACCTAGAAGGCTGTATTTGTTGGTGTTTGCATATTTTAGAATTTAGTATTTTAAACAAAGATGTCAATTGTTTGATATTAGAAAGGAAAGAAAACTTTTGCAGTATATTGAGTTTTTTTTATATTATTTAATAAATCGTTGGTGGAATTCAATTTCACCAACCCTTCATCAGAAAACTGCACATTTTGTAACACTCAACCACCATGTTCAAGAAGTGTTCACCTCACCTGTAGCCACCTTGCCTGGATTGAGTTACCTGCTTGTAGGCTTCAATGGTTAAAAATTTAACAGTAGCTGACCCCACAGGTTCTGCTTGTAGTTTTGTTGATCTTACTTATATATACATTAATATTTTAAAGAACCACCTTTTCTGACTGATTGTGTTTCTAAAATCTATCGTTGATCTTATGTTTTTAGCAGCTAAATCCGAACCCGTCCGGCCCCCCAATGATGGATCCCTCTGTAGAGCCTGCTTACATACATCTGGCCCTGGTGTTTGACACATCTGTGGTGAGTGGGAGGATAATCTATTCAATGTATAAACTAACCTAAAAATACAACAGAAAAAATTTATGGATTAAAATGTGACCTGGTATTTAATTGCAGGTGACCTAGTAGTGTGTCTTGTTCCATGGATACATTTCAATGTCAGCTCATATTTGATCTGAATATAGTTTAATCATGGAGATCTATTTTTATTGTCTACCCTTATGTAATCTTTTCCTGCAGTACCTTAAAATCAGTCCACTTTAATTTTGTTGATAACCTAACATTTGCATTTGTCACAGCTTTTCTGAATCTTCAAATATATGAAGATTTTCTTTGTTTTTAACAATAATTAACAATATTTTATAATTTGCCTTATGTTTTCTCTGTGCAATATTGTTAAATAACATGCCTACACTCATAATTAAAAAGCAAAATGTGTCTGTTGCAACTGACCTTGAATGTAACTATCCTCTTTGATTTTTTTTGTGTATTAGATTCAGATATGAAACATCCTACATTAAAACTGTTAGAATTGTTGTCATTGTTTTGTTAACACCTCTGCTAAGGGCAGCAAGTCTCTAACATGTAAGCCTTGTCGTGCAGTCTTTACTTTGTACTGGAAAAACACTGTTTGTCTATTTTAGGAAAAAAATTGCATTTAAGGGCAAAGTTATTGTGGCCATTAACACTGGAAATACACCGCCTTCACACACGTTAAACAGCCTTAAATCTGGCGTAAAACACCAATCAATCAATTGTTTTGTTTAAATGAGTAAAGTACAATTTCACTACATGTAAATAGCAGATCATGTGTATTTTGTTTTAATAAAAGTTTAGATTTATTAGGGTATTTCAAGCAGTGATCTGTAGTCTTAACACAGGTGGATCCAGTTAGCTTCAGTCAGCCTCTCAAATGTCAGACCAGTTCACCACACTCATATTTATTAGCTACCAGGTATTGTTTTGTTTTTTTTTGTTGCTGATATTTGAAAAGTTTTAGAGGTCATGAACTCTTTGTGACTTTTAATGCAAATTGAATTAGATTTTAAGTCTGGTTTCAGTATCCATGCGTGTTAAGGCCCAGTATTGCTGTGGTGTTTTTTTTTATATAGCTTTGTACACGTGTATTGTATTTGATACAAGTAGTTTAATCACATATACATGTAAAACTGCACAAGTTGTACCTAAACGAAGTTAAACAAAAAATTGGAACAGAATTCCCTCTTTTTAATGTATTTTTATGTTGAATTGTAACATTTAACTTTTTTTGTATCATGTCAGTGAAGTTTAATATCTAACTCATTTATATTGAATTCAAAACCAAAGCAGATCAGACTGACTTTTTGTCAGTATGATTATAGTTACCCACCGACAATTGCAGATTGGCAAATACACACAATATTGAAGTACATCTGACAGACACAAGCACCTGAAATGGGGCTCAATTTTTTTAGTTCTCTCAGAGGACAAGTTTCCTGGGGTGTTACTGTTTGGCCTAGGTCAATTTCCATCCCATATTGATACAGGCTTCATTTGACATTTACTATGGCTATAATGTGTGGTCCTGTTGGTTGGTGAATCACTTTAAACCGCAGAACCTGGTATGGATCATTAATTCAAGAAGGACCCAGTGATTTATGGTGTCTGTATTTTACATTGGAGATCAGACTTCACAAGCAGAATATTGGGATGGGAAAGATAATTTATGGTTAATTTTTTTAAAGTGTTATTCCCCTTGTACACATAATACACTTGGGTTTTAAAGCTAAGCTTTGGACTTTGAAACAAAAAAAAACATTTTAGTTACTAACAGTAATGTGTATTGGTCTGAATAAGAAGTACTGACTGAATGTGCCAATCAACTGTCTATTTTCTATGAGATTAATTTTAGATTATCAAATATTTTCCTATGTTTCAGTATCAGACATTAAATTTGACACATCCAGAAATGGTCACATATGCGATTCAGACAGCAAACATTGTGGACATGGTGAGTTTCTACCTCTGCTTTAGGGAGACTCATTATATTATCAGAACACTTTTTCTTTTTGCGAATAATAACAGAATTATTATAAGTTTTATGTCTATACATTTGTCCAAGGTTACTTTTAATTTTCATTCTAAAAGTTTTATCTTGGTAAATGATCTTCAACAGGGCGGATTTATTTACTGGGTAACATACATGTACAGTATGACATTTTGAGTTACATGGAGTTCCTTTTATGTACTTAGATCTGATTTGTTTAACAAGATAGAAGACATTAGTTTAATATTGGTTTCAATATTTAAATCTGAACTTTGAGTTGGCATTTTTACAACCTGGTTCGAACATATTTAAAAGTAAGTAAAACTGTTATTTTTCTATGTATGTTTGCACAGTACTACAAAGATCTGAACATTCGAGTAAGCCTGGTATATGCTGAATTGTGGAACATCGTGGACCAGTTTAATGTCAGCCCTGTTCTGAGAGAAACATTAGAGAACTTCCTCCATTTTAAAGAAAATAACCTGAAAAACATAGATCATGACATTGCTCAATTTATCACGTAAGTAAACAAAACATATTTTGATGCATATGGGTTTTTAGGAATCTTCATTTGACAAGGCTTATGGTCTACATGCTTCATAGCATGGTTGTGCAACTTGTGCTTATATCAGTTATTGTTAGAATACTCCGCCGACATAGTGAAATACACATGGAGTAAAACACCTATCAATAAATCAATCAATCTAATTTGTTTCTGAGCAATTCTTATGTAGCTTCTTGTTGTCCTGGTGGGAGGCACATGTAACAGACCAAGTAAACTCACATTTTATGGTTGTGTTGTAATAGATATTTACTGTTGAAGTACAACACTGTCTTCTATAACATGGCGCATGTGATGTGATATACTGGCAACTTGTAACTGTTAACCAATCATCAGGCTAGCAGGAGACACACCTACCAGGCAGTTTAAGTGCTTGTTTTGGGCAGTGGTTTGGAGGCAGTTTTACTGTACCACCCTATTGAAATAACCTTAAGTCTGGCATTAAACCCCAATATAACAAACTTACAAATCCCTGTTTTGCGGTTTTAAGACCTCTCTGGATGGACACCTGGTGATTATGTAATGCAAGTGTATGTACATTGTAAAATGTCATCCACTTTAAAATGAGTCATTGCAGTGTGTTCTCTTCATTTTTGTATAAATGTGTGTTGTGGTTTTAGGAGTCGCCCATTTGAAGATAACAGTATTGGTTTGGCCATACCCGACTCTATCTGTACAGACAGAGCTATTGGAATCAATAAGGTAAGAAAATACACCACAGAAAACTTCAATAACAATATTGTTTAAAGTCATTTTAACAAATTGCTATATTAATAAAGCTCATGATGAGAACTATTTTGTTTTATTGGTGCTATATCAATGTTTAAAAAATAATTTCCAAACCCAAAACAGTTTTAAGATAATTCGCACCATTGACAAAATTGAGATGTATCATTTATCTCCCCTTGTAGAACCCTGACGCAATAGAACCCCAGCAGGTGGCTACGGTTCTCGCTCATATGATTGGACATAATCTAGGCCTCAAACATGATGAAGATGGTGAGTATTTTACTGGTGCCATAGGTTGAGCATGAACAAAGGTCAGGCCAAGTCTCATCATTTGATTAGTCATGCCTTGTATTTAGATTGTTTTGTCTCCCCTTTTCTAACCAATTACAGCTTTGAGCTTTGTAATATGTTTTTGATGAAGCTATTAGAAAGCAAGTTATTTGTTTATCGGGCATTTAGAAGCTGGGATGAAAACAGAGCAAACAAGCCTTTTTTGTGTATTTTCAAGCTTTGCTTCAATAACCTAAAAAAAATTCAGTGCCGATTCACCAGATTCACCACCACCCTTTCGATGTCTTTTAACAAGCATAGCTTGATATCGGTTATTAGTATCTGCACTGAAAATGGCTTGTAAATAAATCTAGAAGTTAAAAATCCCTAATGTCTTGTTTGTTATGTAAAGAAAACAACTGTCAGTGATAGGACACCAGCCAGTCCTGATATCTGTTTAACTGTATTAATAACACTAGTAGAATAGTTGCTGTCCTCTACTGTCCTAAGGGGCTCACAGCCGTGAATTAGTGGTTAATAGCGAGTGCGCTTTCTGAGCCTACTTCGATGTCCCATTCAGAGGATCGAGTCCATGTGTCGACCCTCAGGTATATGAGTGAGTCACAAGATGTTGCATCAGCATTCACAGGGGTGGTTTTTACGAGGTTTCCTCTCCATTTTCCACAGGAATAAGGTAAGGAGCCGTGTGAAGTGGACAATCGTCATCATGTTAGTGAAATACCAATCAAATAAACAAACAATTAATTAACATTACACTCATAATAACTAATATATGTGTACATCTCCTGATCTGTCACTAACTGTCTGTCTTGTTTTACTAACCTGCTTACAACAGAGGAATGGAGGCTTGATTACTATACAGGTAACAATTTATGAGGATTTTTCTTACTGTATGTCTACCACCAGTGTGATTAATGTTTAGAAATCTATAAACCGCTTCAAAGTCACCTTATTGTGTTACTTAGCTTGATTCGTGTTAGTATGAAGAGGATTTTTTTTCTATATGTTTACCACCAGTGTGATTAATGTTTAAAACAGCTTTTAGTCACTTCCAAGTAAAACTTAATTTGGGTTGAATTCAATTTGACAAATGAAATAGGGTTTTATTTGTTTCTAACTATGAACCATGTCTTTTAATTATGTTTTAAGCTTAGGATATACTTATGGCAGAGTCTTACATGTAGCTAGGCTTGGGAATCTGCATGTCAGAAATACCCATTTTGTAGGTGGATGTATCTCTAGCTATTAAAGACTCTTCTTATAGGACAATATAAGTCATCTTGGTCATGTTAAATAATACTTCCTTTCATGGTGTAGATGACTTCTAAACACATTTCGCCCTGTAGCATTGTTCAGTGGTTAGCATTTCAGGCTACTGATCCTCGTTATATCCACACATGGTAGTCCACACACTCTGCGACTGAAGCAAAAGCAAATGTTGTTTGTACCAGGGTTTCCTCTCGGTGTTTTACCATATACCACGGAGAGGCCTCCGTGGCTGAGTGTTCTAGAGTGTACCCTCTAGTGAGTGTATGCTTCTGGTCCATATATCCCCCTTACCTCTGGGGTCATGGGTTCGATTCCTCCAAACTGTATGTGGGTTGGTATGCCAGGAACCAGCGGAGGGTTTTCTGGGTAAATGTACTACCCAGTTTTCCTCCAATAATATTGCTGCTTAATGATCCATAATTGGGATTTAATCCTGTTGATCCAACCTCGGAAGAATAAAGAATATAGAATATTTCATTTAGGACACAGTCAGAAATGGACAAACTGATCCATCATTCGTCATACAAATAACCTTTGAGTTTGATGTAAAGCCCCAGAGGAACAAACCACAAAAAACATGTACCTTTGTCTAGTTGTTGAATTGTTGCATTTGTGAAGCATGCACAGGTTTCTGATATTGGGTAAAAACATTTTATTTGTTCCTGTGATTCATTTTAAATGTATTGTGTTATGAATGTTTGTTTCTTTATTTGGGAAATTTGTGTTCTGTCATTTAACCAGGGATTTTTTTTTTTTTTTTTTTTTTTTTTTATAATTACTTTTTCAAAGCTAGATGATGCAAGGATAAATTTATTTAGGTGATTTGTAACTTATGATTAAATTTTAAATGAGTGGTTGATAGATGTCAATTTCTTATAAACCCAATCATACACAGTTTAATAGTTTTGGATTTAAATGTTATACTTATTTGAAATGGAATATTTTCACAAAGAAAATAGCACATATTTTTTATGTTTAAGTGGGGTTTTTTGGAGTACACTACCATGGAATGAACCATTATCTGTGTTCACCAACAATCATCAATCAATATAACAACATTGTAATAATTGTGTTCTATGATTTCAGGAGAATGTGAGTGCTCTGATGTGTTTGGATGTATCATGTCATTCAGAGTCCTGTAAGTGGTCAACTTCTATATTCAATTGTTTAGTTTTACTCCGTTTTATCAAGCCGTGAAACGGTGTGAAATGGACAAACTCTGTCATATAAGTGAAATATCTTTGAGTACAAACAAACAAACAAACAATCTTATTCTTGCAGGGTGTCACTGTAGTTATTGTCTTCAACATATTTCTTTGTCTTCATTATATTTTATGTCCACCATAAGGTTAAGGTATATGAGTGAGTCACACGTTGTGGCTCCGGCAAGCGCAGCGCTGGTTTTATCAAGCTTTCCTCTTGGTCTTCCACCGTAATAAGGCTAGGTGAAGTGTTCAATCGGTCGTCATATAAGTAAAATAACTTTGAGTATGACATCAAACCCCATTCAAACAAACAAACAAATCAGGCAGAGATTCCTTATAATAATGTGACCCAGAGGACTTCCAAATTTCCTGTTGGATGCATGAAATTGCATATAATATAAATGTTAATGGAGTATTTGTACGTTTTATTTTCATAATTTTATGTTTCCTATCATTGTAGAGAGTTCCGTGGCTTCCACAGTCGAATGTTTTCCAGCTGTAGTTTGAAGGATTTGGATATTTCCATTAAAATGGGACTAGGGTCCTGTTTGATCAAAAATAATGAGGTAAGTTTTTTTTAAAAAGTTACCTTTATATTTTACAAGAGTCGTCAAATTTGATAAGATTGGGAGAGAATTTTATTTGTTGTTTTTGGATAACTAACAAAACAATAAGGCCTGTGTTATTGTCTTATGGTAAGTGATGAATCTCTTGAATGTTAATACCATCTTCTCTTTCTCCCATTCTTCTTCAGCGTAACTTTGTCCAGCGTTGTGGGAATGGTTATATAGAGAGAGGTGAGGAATGTGACTGTGGCTCAAGGGAGGTAAGTACAACTGTAAAAGTATCCTTTAACGAGGATGGTACTTTAATTTTTTTTGTTCGTTTTGGTTTTTGTTTAAGTTGGTAAATATCCTAATGTTTTTCAGATCAAGAACCCAACATTAGCAACCACTTTATATTCCTACATCACAATAAAGAAAAGTCAACATTTATGATATCAAATTTTTTTAAATTTTTGTACACAAGATTGTACTGTCTACAATAAAGTTGTATAAGGTTGTTAACTCAATCTTGATTTTTATTATGATATAAGAGCGCTGGCTGATTTATTTGCTGCTGGTATACTGTGACCCAATAGTCACATGCTTCATTGTGGACATTGTGTACAAGGTAACATGGCATCATATCTGTCACAAGGAACCTTTGAGTGTAAGTTCAAATACACAGACAAATTGTAGAATTAACAGATACAAAATTCAGCTATAACTTTGCTTTTCTATTAATTATTTCTCTTACATTTTATATATGTACTGTGGTTTTAGCAGGAAAATATACACAAAGATGATTTTAATTTTAGGACTGTGCTCGACAGGACCCTTGCTGTGACCCAAACACATGTTTGTTGAAATCCTGGGCCACTTGTAGATCTGGGCCCTGCTGCAATAACTGTACAGTAAGTATATACACAGACTATACAGGTAGACGTATACCAATTCATTAAAAGTCTTATTTTAAAGAAAAATACATCCGGATTCAATACCCCCCTCTGAGTTTGTTTATGTGCTAGCCCTAGCATGACAGGATACAGTCTTGTGTCTCGATTGTGAATAGGAGAATGGCACAGGGTTTCACCTCCCAAAGTTTACTCACAAAAGTATTTAGGATTTTTCTCGGTTTTGTTTTTATTTCTTTATTATTAGGTTCATGTATTCATGTCAGAATTCCACTGTATCCAAAATTTCATGCATCGATAAAACATTTATATTTGTATGTTTTTTAGTTGTACCCCTCTACTCTTGTCAAAAAATTCCACCTGACCGAAAAACTTAATTAAAAACGAATGAAGTTTGCCCTTGTTTATTATCCAGCTAGAAATCCCTACTTATTTCTGTCATGATAAAGCACCTATATATGTTTGTTTTCCAGCTGTACCCCTCAACTCGTGTATGTCGTGATAAAAATACTGAGTGTGATGTCCCCGAGTTTTGTACAGGACTCACTGGAGAGGTAAACAGTTATTCTGTCTAGTTATCTTTTTGTGTTTAACATTTCCTGGAGTACAATGTTAAACCCCAATCAAACAAAGAAATAACTTTTCTTTTTTTCTATTTTAAACAACTTTAACTTGTTTCACTTATAAGATAATAGAAAGTCACTTCATGGAGTTAAGTTATGAAAATGTAAGTGAAATATTATAAATTATTGAGTCCATTTAAGTTTTTCTGTTCAAAGCCTGAAATTGTTTTCAATAAATAAAATTGTGATTATTGAATTTTTTATATGTACCTCAATGTTAGTGTAAGAATAACTTAATAAACTAGTGTTTTTTTCTCACAGTGTCCGAGTAATAACTTTATCCAAGATGGTCAGGCATGTGCTAACAACACTGGGTTCTGTTATGGAGGAATCTGTCCTACCTTAGCTCAGCAATGTCAGACAATATGGGGAGATGGTGAGTTCAACCAGCTGTGTAACCATTCACAGGAAAAAGTCTGTAAATGAATGAGTCACACAAGGCTATAGCAATCATGCTGGTGTTTTTTATGAGGTTTCCTCTTGGTTTTCGCCCTCTGCCCAAGAGCAATTGTTGGAGTTATTGTTGGAATACACTGCCATGATATAAGTGAAATACCCTTAAAGCACAGAGTAAAACACCAATCTATCGATCACGTATCGGTTTTTTTTTCACCCTAATTAGGGAAGACACCATGTGTATTAGTTAATCTGTTGTCGTATAAGTGAAATATCCTTCAGTACTGAGTTCACCCCTAATCAAACAAAACCCTATTGTAAATTGGACCTGATGGTAAAAGTTAACCCATTCTTCCATGTATATCTGGCAGTGCTACAGCCAGCACCATACTACTGCAGAGTAGCTCGAAATAGTAACCCTTGGCTAGAGAAGATGCACAAATACGGGGAATGAAATAGCTGTTGTAGAAAAATACTCTTCAGTACATCTGTAGCTAGGAGAAGTTTGTCTTGAGAAAAGTAATGCTGTCTTAGCATAGAATTAGAACATGTCATAGCCATATACATGTTATGATGTTAGTGAAATACTCTTGAACACGGTGTAAAATACCAATCAATTAACCATCCGACCCGTAGTGATTCACCAATGAAACAAGCCATGAATTCTGTTATGTTTTTTCCATAGAATCAACAAGTGCCGATTACAGATGTTTTGAGAGATTCAATCCCACAGGGAATTTTAATGGTCATTGTGGACTAGATGAGAAAACAGGGCATTATATAAAATGTCAAGCTGAGTAAGTTATATTCTCCTACCTGGGAACCCCCAGCTGTGATTGGCGAGTCCGCTTTCTGTTCCCGGGACCGAGTTCGTTTGTCGACCCTCAGGTATATGAGTGAGCCAAAGTTTCGACTCTGGCAATCGCAGGAGTGCTTTTTACTAAGTTTTGTCTCGGTTTTCCATCATAATCAGGCAAGGAACAGTGTGAAGTGGACAATCTGTTGTCATATTAGTGACATACCCTTGAGTACAAAGTTAAACCCCAATCAAACAAACAAACCTATTTATGTTGTTTACAATATAACATACAGAAAACATTTCTACATTGAACTACCTAAATAACATACAGACGATATTTGGGTGCCAAATTATTGCTAGTTTCATTCATTCTAAATGTGCTATTCTTTTTTATTTTATTTTGGAGAAATGTGTCAGATAATTTATGTGAATACACCAATAGGCCATCAAAATACACACTGAAATTAATATTCTGTGCTATGCTGTAACATAAAAATACACAAAATCTTAAGAAAATACTCACTAATATAAACAATTTTTAACACATAAATGTCTTCCAGGTTAGGCAGGTCTGTGTATTGAATAGTTTTCTAGTTTTACCTTTTGAATTTGAGAAAGGAGCAGGCAATTGATCAAATACTTGCCTTTATAGTGATTCCTTCTGCTAAAGCTATAAACATTGAAACTCAACTGTTATATTTTCAGGAATTCTCCGTGTGGTTTACTTCACTGTAAGGGGGGTAATAAAGCTCCTCTCTTTGGACCAGATAAAGCCTTCTCTAAAACCACTGTGTTTTCTGGGGGAGTGGAGTATGACTGCAAGTAAGAAGTGAAACATATTCTTTTAATATATTGTTAAAGTAATCTGTGGTCTATTTTATCAAGTTTTCACAAATCTAGGCTCTTGCTGACCTATGACTTACTGCTGGTATTGTGTTGCCATAACAACTAACTGACAACTAGCCTGTGAGAAAAATTGCAAAAGTCTCTGTTGATCTACCTCCTGATTTCTGAAACTCTGAAGGAAACTGCTACTTGTTTATTGTGGGGTTTATTGTGGGGTCATTCTGATGAATTCAAACATCAATTAGGAAAAGAAGTGACACTCATGGAAATGTCGATACCAAATCATATTATCTGTAACTTAGAATGACATGACAGGGCAGTTATTTTGCAGACTTCATCAGACTTTCACTGTCCATGAGGTTTCCTCCCGGTTTTCCACCTTAATAAGGCTGTGTACAGTGTGAAGTGGACAATCCGTCATATAAGTGAAATACCCTTGAGTTTGACGTTAAACACAAATCAAACAAACAAACATCTTCTGGCAATGCACAGAAAAAATGTCAAATTTATAAACTCCATGAATAATTTTATTGCTCCTTGTCTCAGACCAGCTGTACAGTAGATAGCTGGTATTGTCCAAAAATAAGTGTGGCTCCTATACGACACCTATGCATTTTAAGGCTATTTTAATTAACTGTTTCAGAATTGTCCACGGCCCAGCGGCTTTAGACATGCCTCACATGGGGATGGTACAGGACGGGACTAAATGTGCAGCCTCTGCAGTATGCCTTGAGAAGAAGTGTGTGCCCTTAACCAACCTTGCTATATTAAGATGTGCTGCCAATTCCCTGGGGGTTGAATGCTCTAAACAGGGGGTAAGAAATATTCACTCATTATTGTTCTCAAAGCTAAGAGATTTGCTACCAAATCAGGTACCTAGGATGTTTGCATGTTTTATTTTATTGTTCCATTCTTTGCTATTAACAACAATTACATCTTATTTCGTTTCTTTGTTCATATTTGTATAATAAAAAGTTGGGGTTTTTATTTATCTGGTTGTCGAGGGGGACATGGGGGGGGGGGGGGGGGGGATGGCATGGAGGTAGA
>JAVFBW010119819.1:0-15044 GCA_034783835.1 Mopalia ciliata
GAATAATCTCAGGAAATAACCAAGTAGCTTCGTGACCCAGACAGATCTAAAGTGCTATGGTGTCTAGAAGACGACTTAAGCGTAAATAGAAGAATTTACTAAGTGGTCTTAGCGCCGTGATCTGTACAGACGTTCACACTATAAACTTCTGCTACACAACTAGCTTAAGTCCATAGAGACTAAAACTGCTAATGGAATACAATGTAGGTCACAAAACAGATAAAGGTAATGACAGTGTTCTATACAATTGAATCCGTCTTCGATGACATATAGTGGATTCAATTTATTTGGAGTGTTTGCAGTGGAGGAATAAAGTGAAGAAAAAGGTTACTAGTAACTATCGTTTAATGTCGTTACTAAATATCTTCAAATTCGAATGCGCTATCATACGCTGTAAGCGCTTGAGTCTAATATACTAGGTTCTAACAGCTGATCCTTGTTTTGTAATGTGTCTAACAAAAGCTTTTTCGTGTAATGTTGTTTTACACTATACGCATTTTTTTCTTTATCTCAAAGATAGTAATCTTTGATATATCACCATCACACATAATAGAGTAAGGTGACTACTCCAAAGAAGGACGAAAAATTCATATTGACTCCTGATGATGGTTTGATAATAAACCTCTATTATGGTAAAGTTAATATTTGCAAGTTACCTCCCTTGAAATGAACAGCACTACGTGAGAGGTTATTTAAGGTACGGAAATGGCTGTTGAGACATGACCATCACCTGTCAGTCGATAATATTCGCCAATCTTCGGTCGGGGAAACAGCTCGCCTTTTTGTGTTTTTGATATGGGGTTTTACGCCGTATTTAAGACTATTTCAATCGCACGCACAGTATTTTCTCTACGACGATCAAATCGCGTCTTGCCAAAATTTGTTAATCGAAAGAAGCTGGCTATTTCGTATTTTGTGTCCCATATCTCATCATGCTGTGCTTGTAACAGCTTACTACTTGATGGTAGTTCAATTGAATTCAGATGTAAAATTGTTTCGCCAACCTGCTACGATATGCCAAGACTAGAAGCAGCTACCCGGAACGTCGTCATTGGTCGTCTCCTGGCCGGCGAATCACAGAATGCAGCCGCTCCACCGGAGCACGATTTCAGGCTTTTCCAACGGTACCAGCAATCTACATCCGGTTACTTCATCTGAGAAACTAGACCATGACAACAGCAGAAACCGCATCAAATGTCCCAGGTCTCCGGAAAATATCGGCATTTTTAAAGTTTTAATTGGGTCATGGAAATGTTCATAGATTATAACTCTTGGAACTTTGGAACTGTGTATGTGAGCAGAACTCTGTGGTGTATTCTGTAACACTGCGACGAATATAAACAATTATAGCCCGCTGCATGGTACTCGGTAAACTGGCCAATAAATGCATTATCAGTTTATTAGCCAATCAGAGTTCCAGCTCTCAGGCAATTCTTTTTTCCTATAAATATCTCAAGGATAGTGGTATTTTCTGATAGTCCTTTTGAAGTACGTTTTCCCCAGGCCGCGTCTCTACGTTCTAACACACTGCGTGATTACTTGTCACTATCACCCCCAGGTAGATTTATCTTATTAAGGCGTAACGGACGTGAGACAGGCAATTCAGAAAAGATTATTAGGTTGTCAACAGAAAGTACAAAACACGGGATGTCTGGGGCTGGCTACTCGACGCGCTAAATATTTAATGCACTTTTAGATGACGTCATCTTGTACATCGGCAAATGTTTTCACACTGCGTCACAAGGCCTAGTCTTTGCTTGTTTGATTGGTGTTCAACGTCGTACTCACGGGTATTTCACTTATATGACGACGGGTTGTCCACTTCACATTGTACACAGCCTTATTACGGTGGAACACCGAGAGGAAACCTCATAAAAAACCACCCCAGCGATTGCCGGAGCGACAACATGTGACTCGCTCATATACCTGATGGTCGACAGGCAGACTCGATCCGGTGAACGGTATTTCGAAGCAGGTTCAGTTTAGGAAGCCCACTTGCTAGCCACGGGCCCCAATGCCTAGTCAGCTGTCAAGGTAATTCAGCCTACATAGGATTCAGCAAGAATGTAAACGTTCATCTATAAGTGATTGTAAGTGACGTCACGTCATGAGCAAGATACCACACCCAAAATGGCCACTACCAGTGGTCGGTGGGAGGTATTATGTATATATAATTTGTGATCCTTGAGATATAAAAACAAAACACCGAATAAATGATAATTCCACTCAAAATTTGAGCATGTTAAATGGTATAATTTTAATTGATACAGGGGTTATACTAGCCTAGACATCGGCTTCAATGTATTCATGAGAAAGACATATAAACCACGCGCAAGACGAACGATTATCTAAGAAAGAAAAATAGCCTGGCTGACTAAGTAAATTATATATGATAACAGCATTAGCTTGTATTGTATGTCTGTAGAAGATAAGAAGCCATTGCCCGGAAAGCGGAACTCGGTCAGACTATCTATTCCATGTATATCCGGATACATCCTGTACATCCGCGTAACTTGATTACCATCGGGCTATTGTGCACACGGCACACAACCCAACCCCGTTGGTTAATTTATCGGAGTGTAGCTTTGACGTATTTCTACTTTCAACGGAATGTCATAGACAATTGTCAATTCCTAGATATTCCCATGCACCTCGCATTTTTCGGTAGCGGGCCTGTCCTTTCATTTCACAATCGTTATCGTTATAGAACAACGAGAGCGTTAACTGTTCAATTAAATACACTTTTACCACTCACCCCTCCCCTGTTGCAAACGATATATGGCATTCTTTAGAATTTAGTACAAACCAATTTATTAAAAAAACATGATGGAAGTGTTTCTTCTTTTTGTACTGAGTTCATTTGTAAAGCTAAGACCTCGTAATTGCATTTGACTGATTTTCTTTTCTTTTTTGTATTTTTCCTTGTTTATTTTGAATGCTGTTTTTTTCCCTTTACATATGTACTGTGTGAACACCATATGTTCAAGGTCGTTCAATTGCATATTTGCAATCTATGCTATAATTTCCTAATGGTATGTTTGGCTTACTTGGCTCATAGATGTAATAAATGTGTAGGCCTATGTACTTCATAGTCAAAGTTTATTTGGCATTTATTTGATATGTACAAATGTAGTATTTGTAACCTATTGCAAAATTAATGTTTTGGAGAAGAGCTGAACTAAGTAAGTATAATAAGAGATAATGCTTTACACACCATGTGTCCGTTATAGTTCAGATATTATGGTTGTTCAAATATATAAATAGTTCTGTTTCTGCAAAGAAAGCAAAAATCTGTCTTTCAAGATAGTTACACAACCGTAGTTCAATTTCGATAGTTGTTATTTAAATTACAAAATGTCCATTCTCAATTTTCGCGCTCTAAGGATTATCAACGTCACAGTGTTTCGTGCTTGAATACAGTGGTAAACCGGGATGAAACTCGTAAAAATCACCCCGCCATGGATGGAGCCACGTCGTGTGACTCACTTGTAAGCCTGATGTCTGCAGACACACTCCAATCTCTGAGTGGTAGATCGAGGTAGGATTAGTGGGCCGCCACGCTAACCAACACTGCGGGCCTTGTCGCACGATAAAAAGAAAGTAAAGTTCACCGTGTCAAGACGTTCCAATTGATTGACACGCGGTTAAATATGTGGGGACACCTTTCATCACTTTTGGTACTGGTACAGTTATCTCGGAGGTGAATGAAAGCAATAATATTACACGTTAACAAAACACCGTTCCTTTCTAATATATGCATGACTCATTGTGAATAATACAAAATTTGTCCTTAAATTAATAATATAATTAAACTCCCACGACGTCATCATGTCATCACAAGAATAGCCTTCATACACGAACACGTGGATGAGTGGGCCATCTAAAATGACCCCATATATTGCCCGAGATTATTTTAGGTACGGAAATGACCGAGGGATGTTCCGACATGGTGGTTTATATTCCAGCAGACACAACGACTGTAACGCCGTGTCGAAATCTGTAAATTGAACTTGATATTTGTCGTGTATTAATGTGTAATAAATTCATTTCATCCAAATTGTATGAAATTAAAATGTGTGAAGTGATCCGTGTCGGCAAATAGGCTGACAAGAACAACTGCGGTATTTACCTTTTACCATATATGGACCTGCTCCTCGCAACTTATCGTTTTTGATTGGAGACGCCCACCATGCATGTTGTTGTTGCAGTGGTGTTTGTAATGTCTATACACACAGTGGACTAATGATTGAATCGCCAAAGGTGACTTCCGACGGATTTAAAATTAAACATAGACGAAACGTTGTCACAGGACTGGTTCATTTGGAAGATAGGGCTAAGAAACTTGCGTAGAATACATCAGATTGGTGCCTGTGAATACATTATCAATATGCTGTATTCTGAATGTTTCTTTTAACGTCTCACCCAACTAACAGCTACATGCACAGATACATGAACTTTTTTTTGGTCAAATCCGCAATTCCCCCACATTTTCTTAATTCTGCATAAAAAATATGTAGCAAAATGTCAAAGGGTTATACATTATCTAGTGATATTCACAACACATATCATATGACACAGAAAAAAGGTTGAAATATGGATTGGTATCACGTCTACTAAAACGGGACTATATCATTTTTGCAATTCCGTTAAAAGTGTCATGGATCTGAATATTAAAACCGTTAACAAGGCGAACACGGAGTTAGAGGAGGTCAAATTATGTTGAAGGCTATAGTGCATTTTAATCCAGTGGTATACGGCATTGAACCGCTTTCATATATTTAATCCGCTATTAGTTATGTATTTCGCTGATAGCAGAATAAATTTTTAAAAATATAAATACCTGTGAAAATGGTAAACGTTATTCAAAAGTCAAACGTAATTTACGAATGTTGTTGTTGTCGTTTGGTGAAAATAAACATAATCTATACCTACAATAAATGCTGGATACACTTTGAACATATGTCATTTATTTGTTGACTATGTGCCCTCTCACTCAAGCAACTTTATTTGGAAAGAACCAATGCTGTCTGTAAGTGCTGGAGGAAGATAATTTTCCCACAAAGCAAAATACATAGAGGTCCTGGAATACATCTACGTCCGAAACCAACCAACCAACCGACCGACCGACCAACCAGCAAATCAATCAATCAGTCAACTAATCAATCAATCAATCAATCAATCAATCAATGAATCAATCAATCATCGCTGGTCAATGCTGTACCTCATTAGTGGGAACGCTCTTGTTTGGTAACCTTTGTCAGCTTATAGGCAATTGTATCACCTATGTTCATTTCGGTATCTTTCTGCATCTCTGCATCGTACAAATGATAGATTCTTGGACACGCTTCCAATTTATTACCAAATTATGTTTTAGCTGGCAGGTATTTCTGTTTTCCCCCAAAACAACTCCCTTAAAGGGGTATTAATAGGCTGTTCTTTGAAGTTCAATCCCCCTGGCGGCGTCTGTGCATTTAACACACACCACGTGATAACTTGTCACTTTTACACCCCAGGAGTAGTTTTCTTATTAACATGTCCGGGGTGTAAGACAGACAATCCATCTTACATTATTGTGATGTCAATAGAAATTAGAAAGCACAAAACAGTATAGGTAACCTATTGTGAACTGGATGGGTTGGATTAATTTCCGACCAGACGGTGAACTAGACCTGCGTGTTTGGGGTTCACACATCTCCCTAGACGGAAGCTTCCCTCAGATCAGGAATTAAATTTCTAGTCATGGTTAGATTATTCCTATGTGATACTGTACATCAATAAATATACCCTGCATATTTACATTTCAATATTGTTGATTTACAGGACAGAACGATGTCTATACATGTATGCACGGCAATAGTATGTGTACCAACCAGATTTTGAACTGTAGAAAAACAGCATAAGCTGATGTACTTCTAATGCAAAAAACCTGTAAATTAACAGATTTAGCACCTTGAATTGTTTATCTGCAATTATTGACACTGTTTATAAGCAGGCAATGCGTGTAGTTGTAGCAATATGAAAGGCTGTAACCTTACATTCAGATGCTGTAAACAAAACTGTTATATAAATGTTTATATGTTATTTATATGCACTGTACAATAACTGGTGTTAATGGTGGTTATTTTCAGCTTTTATGAAAATAACAACTGTAAAACTAATGCTGATATTCTACAGCAAATTTTGCTGTAAATTCACAGCATGTGTTCCAACAATGTAGGCTACAGATGAAAATACAAAAGTCATAGAAAAACAATAAAAAGACGATCTTTATCATAAATTTGAGACAATGACGGAGCTTTTCCATAAAAGCCATGGAGGATAGTGGGAAGACCAGTGAGTTCATACATACACACGCAACCAACTAATTGCCAAGTTTAATGATAGTACTTCAAGATGACTTACTTAAAAAACGTTTAAGCGACGAATACGATGAAACAAGAGCTAATGGAAGCTGACAGCACCAATTGACAAGAGAAAAAGTGTTAGATTGTCAACCTAAGAGTCGTCATTCATCTAGTTTTTCATTGTTTTTTTGCTCGTAACTTCTGGTGGAGAATTTAACTGGGTTAGTTTTGATGATCATGAAGTTTACTTTGCTAGAACAATAATCGTCACACAATAGACACACATCGACTGTTATAAATTTACAAATATTTTTAGAGGTTGATTCTTTAACACGTAAGTGTTGTAGAGGATGAACACAAATTAAGGATCATTTTAGCGTCGTTACTACACAATGTTTTATTCAAATGTAATAATTAATGGTATATAGGCCGACAGGAACGTAATATAACCGTTACATTGTCTTTGAAAAGAATTAACCTTTTATATTATAACAATCAGACTCTAATCGGTTCTCTGTTTTAAAAACCGGAATTGTGAGAGCTTCTCTGTCTGGCACAGTTTTATAGAACATTGATTGGCTCTTAACAAGATTTATAGTTGGTTTCCGTTTGGAGATTGGAATGAAGGCCTATATGTAATAGTTTGCATGTTGTCGACAATTAGCAAGTACAGTTATTCACCTTTAATCTCTATCCACTGCTCATTAACGAGAATATTGAGGACACTGGAGTTAAATGTTCTACGAGTCACGAAAAACTATGTATATTAAACTATATCTTTGTCATATTAAGCGTTGTATATTTCTATTGTATAAGTAACCTACGTATATTTTTGTAAAATCCTACATGCATTATCTATACTAAATCCTTTTTTTGTTTTATTTGGCCTTCTTTCGGTTAATTCGAAATCTTTTTAGACACTAATTTATTTCAAAAGTTTTGGTGTATTATTTCTATACATCATTCATCCATCATGTACTGTTGCGGAAACTAAAACAAAAGCACAGAATAGGCCCCTTAGCCATGGCTGTTATTTTTGCAAATGTTTACATAAACTATGACTCTTTAAGCCTGAACTACCTGCTGTATTAAGGAAACATTTACTTCACGTGTTGATGGCTGGCCCGGTCATAAAACTCTTGCAGTGTTTTCTCAAATAATTATCTAAAGCATTAATCACATAAAAACGTCGTTTTATTACGCAGATGGATAGTAAAAGCTTTTGTCTCTGGATATGTTTTATGAGCATTGCCTCATAACAATGTATAGAGAAAGTTGTTATCATTGATACCAAAGAGTGGATGTAACGATAATGGATGATGGCAATCGTGACTCATTATGTCACATCGGTCACTATAATAGGAAAACTAATCTCAACCATAGACCCGACCATTTCAATAATGAGAGGTAACCCCTGTAGAGAGACGTCGACATTTGCTTTGAAAGTTTATAGTCGAATGTCCATTAAACTGTGGTTACAAAGGCGCACCATTAAGTATTTGACCGTATAGTCGGAAACTGGATTCTTATTCATCATTGAAATCCGTATTGCATAAAGAATAGTCACGGCTTTGGCCTAGACTCGCCTATCAGCGGAGAATGAATGAACTCAAGACTTTCATCAAAGAACTGTTGGTACAATCGTATTCTTGTGAAAATGTGTATAGTGGACTCTCATACGTTATACCATCTCAATGCAAAACAAGATGACTAGGGTGTATTTTGGAGCCAATGTCTCGGTTTAGGGTGTAGAAAGGATTGTATTTTAGAATGCGGTCGATACAGACTCATTACGTTCAATGGACAGACACTAAGCACACGCAAAATAATGTAAATGGGATCTGTAAATTGAAAATAAATAAAACGTGAAAAGGTTACTTTATTTTTATATTTATTATATTGAGTACATTTTTAAATACCGAAAAAGACTTGAAATAAGAACACTGTTTTGGTTTTTGTACACCTCTCTTTTCGTTGATCTTTACCCTCTCAAATCTGGAAAATATAATGGATCTGTACGAATCGACTGTTGGTAGCGACCCCTATGTGAAATTTTCCATTTGATTACCAAGGGGGAAATGGGTTGTTTTTACTGCCAAAATTATACAAATGTTTCGTTTTAGCCTTTAGAAAAACAAAAAAGAGACATGACGTGTTTGAATGGAAATATATGTTTTATTCATTTATTTCTGTTAATGACGGACGTGACTGCAATAAAAAGACATACCCGATAGTCAATTGTTTTGAGATGCGTCTTAGCTAACAAAAGGAAAACATATTTTCAGTTAGCCGAGTGATCAACTACAGTGAGAGAGAATTTTTTTAAATAAATTACGTTATATTTAAATGTAATTGGATTGTCTGTTGTTGCGTTAAATCCGGAGATTAACATTACTGGTCTGTGAAGTATTATTACATCCATTAATGTCTGAGGATAGGGTTACGGAGTTAGAGAGAGATTTTCCGACATATCCGCTGATGTCGTTTGCTTTAATTTCGTTATTTTGTTTTTGTTTTTAAGAGGTTTCCGCGATCCAACAAGTATCGGAAGCCTCTAAAAGTCAGTTAAGGAGAAATAAGATATTGGAAGTTAGCCATTGAGAAGACAAGTAGCCCACACAAATATTATCGGTGAAGCATCGCTGAAGATCAGGCAACACTTAGATTGGGCCGCCTGTTATTGTGGATAATCTGTACAGGTAAAAAAACAACAAAGATGCTTGGCAAATTTTTGGACATAAGAAGATTAAATTATTTGTCAGTATCAATAACATCAAAGGGCAATTTACACTGGATTATCAACATGTTTAAAGAAATGCGAGTGAAGACGTCTCTTTTAGCTAAGCACTATTGAATTTCTATTTGAAACCCATAATTAAAGAGGCTCACTATAGTGATTGACCCCGACCTAGATAACTTACATTATTGAGTATAGCTGAATTTATAGAAAGTGGAATATCTGACTGCCTGAAAATGTGGTAATTAAATTCATACCGTTTATTCTGCTATTCGAACATTATATGTAACTTAATAATTAAACCTGATTTATAAGTAGAACGCATTCAAATATCTGAAAAATAACATCTGTAACAGATTTAATTTATCACCATCTTCGTTTCTTCTAGTTGGATTTGGTGCTTGATACAATTGTGTTGTACATCGCATGTAACAGCGGAATATCATCACTCTTCTTAGTGTCGATCTTATGTAACTGAAACATTAATTATTGTTTGTTATTTATGTCTAATCACAAAAATTCGTCAGAAGAACAACCAAAGACGACGCTGAAAACACTCCATTTAGGTATCAAATGAGTTTAGGAATTTAGTGTTACTCGCGAGTGTCTCAGGTTTGTGGCTTGGAAGAATCGTCTGATCTACTGTCTGTACAGTAATGTAAGTCTAAGCTCACAGGAGGTGGAGTCTCGAAGTTTCAATCTCTCATTACGATCAAATCAATATGTTTTGTAGAAAACAGACTTCAATCGATGGTTTTAGCGAAGGTAAAGCCTGAATGTTATCCTCTTATGTCACTCAGTTTCTAATTGTCGGTGATGTTGCGTTGTACCAGATAAAATTTCAAAGTAAAATTATTTCATATTGACACGAGCTCGAGAACGAAAATATTCTATATAAGTGGCTCAAGTTTCTGCGTCTCGAATCAATACTTGTCCTATAGAGAGACAAATTATTGTTTTCTGTTGTTTTGAAGATAATACAGTACATTATATGAAGCATCATTAGCCTAACCTCTGACATGACTTTCTAGTCAGACATCCGTTAAGGCTCAAGATGACCTAAAGTGTTGCGTGTAAAACGAAACAGTTATGGGGAATATATGACTCCTGTCTCTACTGTGTCGTTTGCATGAATATCCCGCCGGTCGCTTCCATCAGCTTAAAATAAAGGGGTTTCTACAAAACAAAACAGTTATTATGTAACACAAACTAAATACGTTGTTTGCAAAACCTAATGATTTCTGTACGAATACTACAGTTAAATGAACTAAATTATGCATATTATGAATGTGGTGGTGAGTAGACATCAACTTTCATGTTGACTAAAAACTTAATTAATTGTGATAGTAACTATACATGTACTATGCAATGGACTTTCTGTTCCACCAAGTTTCTGAGCGCCTAACCCCTGCTTTATCAGTTTGTAATCACTACAAAAAAACATAGATCAAACAATGCTAATCACGTTGCCATATTTGCTCGTTCCGGACAAAAGAAAACGAAACGTCACCACTGGTTTATAAAACAACACTTAATTGGCCATAATAATAACAGAAACCAACATATTTTAAATGTATTAAATTATTATTTTAGCATTAAACAGCTATGTACAGTTTCAAGATAATGTGAACTGACATCTGAATGATTTGATTGGAAAAGCTTTCCTAAATGATACGCTTGAAAGTATAAATGGTGAAGTGAAAGATTGTGTGATTTTTACATATAAAAGTATAATATTTACACTTTTTAAATTTAATTAATACAAATTGCAACAATGGAGGTTTTTCAGAATTCTCGAATAAACATTTCAAAAGGATCAAATACAACAATTTTTTTTTAACAATTCTGTCAGGTTTCTATATTTTCTTAATTTTGGCACCAGGATACAAATTGTCGCCAACAGGAAATCCTATCTGATTGCTGTTCCTAAATTCAGTGTGCATGTGCTTGCTTAATGAGGTAAAACAAAAATTAAAGAGCTTTGTAACAAGGTTTTGAAGAAGAAATTACCCTTCAAAATAGTTATTTAAGTGACGAGTTTGGTGTCTTTATTAGTCGTCCCAGAAGTATGAGGGGATGATTCGACCAATGGAATAATCTCAGGAAATAACCAAGTAGCTTCGTGACCAAGACAGATCTAAAGTGCCATGGTGTCTAGAAGACGACTAAAGCGCAAACAGAATAGTTTCTTAAGTGGTCTTAGCGCCATGATCTGTACAGACGTTCACACTAGAAACTTCTGCTACACAACTAGCTTAAGTCCATAGAGACTAAAATTGCTAATGGAATACATTGTAGGTCACAAAACAGTTAAAGGTAATGACATTGTTCTATAGGATTGAATTCGTCTTCGATGACATATCACCCAGTAACTGTCTGCCTCTAAAGTCGTCTTCTCACAGATGGATTTGCAGTAGATGACTTTTGTGGATTCAATTTATTTGGAGTGTTTGCAATGGAGAAATAAAATGAAGAAAAAAGATACTAGTAACTATCGTTTAATGTCGTTACTAAATATCTCTGAATTCGAATGTGCTATAATGTGCTGTAAGTGCTAGGGTCTAATATACTAGGTTCTAACAGCTGATCCTTGTTTTGTTATGTGTCTAACAAAAGCTTTTTCGTGAAATGTTGTTTTACACTATACGCATTTTTTTCTTTATCTCAAAGATAGTAATTTTTGATAAATCACCATAACACAATTTTTAAAATAAATGTTGCTGTTTAACTCTGCATTGACTAAAAGATCAGAAAACCAAATAATAATGTTAGTCCAAAATGGTAAACCACATTGAACAGTTTAATTTTTTTTTATTTCTCTCATAGTCTGTTAAAAAAAGTACAGAGGAGATATTTTTATGGAAGAATTTTTGTATGTCTCCATCACAAATAATACTTAGTAACATTACTATTTATTACTATTAAATTAGCCTTGAAACATACTTGTTTGACAACATGTGATTGACATACTATGTCGGGAAATGAAATTTTTATTACCGACATCTCCATAGATGTGTCACGTGGAAAGAACTTACTACCATATATCAATATGCCAAACCATGTTTTAACAAGGAAAAAGTAGCTTTCCAAACAATCAGAACAGTTTTTGTGAAAACTATTGTTAACAGTCTTTTTGCAGACATACGTTTATAAAGCTTGTTTATGGGTTTGGAATTACATGCATAAGATTCTGTAGAGTAGAAGCACAAAGGATATGGATAGATATAATTCTATAGATAAATTTCCATCTATCAGTTGACCGAGTGCTTCCAGTCAAAATTAATTTACCCCGAAGCCTTTGCAGAACAGCGTTATAGAGCCAATAGTGTGGGAAATGTCAAAGGTTTATAACATGCAATATTTCGTCAGATTAAACAAAAAATGTGGTAATGTTGTCTGAGACGACCATGTTTTATTTGAGAAGCTTATTATATAAGTATATTTGTCATCCATTTTTATCTTCAAGATGTCAATTGTTTTCTTCTCATTGCCAATCAGTGAGTTTAGCCAGGAGGTATATTTGGGTTTTTGAATAAAATATATCAATTAATTCTTGAAGTGTGTCACCCTTGTTGACGTCCACTCTTGTATGCTATTTCATGTCACGTGGTTTCAAAAAGACGGATTGGGTTTATTAAAGGAGTTCAAATCGACTACTTTTCGTCGGTGATTGCCACAACGACCTTTATGCCAGAATACTTATTTCGGGTTCCGCAAAACTGTGTTCCAGGAATGACGTCATTTTCTTCAAAATTGCACCTATTTTAGATTTTCTTATTAAGTCGAATATCAGAAAGATATTACCATAAGTAAGTTTCAATGGTAACACTAGGAAACATCCATGCAAGTATGAAACAGATACCTTTATTTGTATAAGAAGAGTACTAATTTATGTTATTTTATTTTTGATGTAATTTGTTATGAGTTCTCATAGGTGATGATTGCGGGTATATAATCAGTCCGAACTTGCAGTTCACAGACGCGAGGTGTTAATGAATAAATTGATCAAATGAGATGAACAATAGTCACGCTTTACATATGAGGTGTTATTGATACCTGAGGTGATTCGTGTTGGACACCAGTACCCCTTCTTTGTTAAACACGGAATGGATCTTTGACTTTAGCTTAACATTAATACACCACGTGAGATTGACTAAAATTAACAATAAATAAACTAAAAGTGTAAAGAAACTGCTTATGTTTAAATCATTGAAAGAGACGTGGACTAAATGTCCCAAATCATTTTTCTGTCATTTAATTCGTCAAGAAAATGCTTACCACGTTGTTGTTTTTGTTCAGCTCGATCTGAAGGCGACGAGCTGTCGACGATTAATTATAAAGCAAAACACTTTCATACTTTGAATTTCCTAACACCAAGAACACAAAGTATCCGAACAAAGAGTTCGACTCATCAAAAGTCTTATTTGTACGGCGGACAATCAATATTAAGTATATTAAAGCTATAACATTGAATACCCTTTGTGCCTACACAACATGTATTGCATGGCGAAACCGCACAGGATCTGGTTGCTATTGCAGCAAATGCTGAGCTTGCTTTAGCTGGGAAAACATTTTTTGTGCAGAAATGAATTCTTTGTTGCTGTAATATGTCTACGACAAGGGGTATATTTTACAAAAGACGTGAAAATAGATAAATACATCGTGTATTATCTCAATTTGCAAATTTACTCAGACTTGTGCCTCAAAGGCAAAATGTTTAACTACCGCAATATTCTTCCATCGTTATTTGGGGATTTTTGGTTCATTTGAAATTAACAATTTAGTAAAATTCAAAAAATAATACCTTACTGCAATAAAATCATAAAGTAGTGTAAATTGATAGAACCTAAAAAAGGTATGTTGCGATGAGATAAGTTATTTAAGAGAAGACATTGTTTTGAAGATTTGTTAAAATGTTACGTGTGTCAAAAATATAAGTTTTTCTCATAGTTAGAATCAGGAATGTTCCTATTCCTAGACATATATCAAGCGATAGACATTAGCTTTTTTATAATCGCTCTGTTAATTTTATTTACTATAGAAAACTGCATCTCCCAAGAGACAATCGGGATAACAGAACCATAAGACAGGGTCCTTCTCAAATTAACACAGCGATAAGTTCTGTGAATGAGGTATGTATCGATCGATTCGAGATGGGTGCGACGACAGAGTAACGATTTGAGATGTTCCACAATGCTACATTATAGGGTGTATGGAATGGATATATATGTTCAACTTTTTTTTTCTGTGAAGTCACTGCGAAAAAAAAAATAGTAGTCATTTGTTTTAGGATGCGGGTTGTCTTGTAAATATAAGCAGTTATCTGGAGAAAATACAGAGAAAGAAAACCCCCTTATTTATTAAATAATGTTATGATTAAATGTGACTGGTTTCCGTTGTTATGTTTAATCCGGAGATAAACATTACTCAGTCTGTGAAGTATTATTACATCCATTAATGTCTGAGGATAGGGTTATGGAGTCACAAAGAGATGTTACAACATATCCGGAAATGTCTCAAGCTAAGCTCGTATCTTTAATTTCTTTATTTGCTCCCGCGATTCATCAATTATCTAAAACCTCTAAAGTCGGCTGAGAATAAATAAGGTGTCGGAAGTTAGCCTTTGAGAAAGAAAGTTGCTCTCTGAAACAATATTAATGAAACATTGCACACGATCAGGTTACAACTTTGGCAAAAGAACCTCTTGTTTTAAATGATTGCCTAGACTTTATAAAAATAAAACAATACAAATGATAGGCAAATTTGTGGACATATGAGAACTAAATTAAGTGTCACTATTACCTCCCTCAAAGGGTAATTCCACTGTGTTATAAAATGTTGAAAGTAATGTGAGGGAAGAACTGGTATTACGGTATTAACAGTATGTGATTGAGTTCCTAATCAAAGAAGGTCATTGTGGTGATTGTCCCCTGTCCGAGATTACTAACATAATTGAGTCTATG
>JAVFBW010119830.1:0-15043 GCA_034783835.1 Mopalia ciliata
CAATTATCCATTCAATTTCTATCGTTTATCCCTATTTCGTCTGATAAACTCAAAAAACATGTTTCACAAATTTATAACTTAAACAATATTTCTTGGGTGATATGATTCTCGCGAGATTTCTGTGTGATACGTGAATAATTCTGAATATTTCCTTCTGATTTTTGGGATCACGTCGAATACATGTTGAAAGAGAGTCTGGTGGGTGATTGAAGAGAAATTCCTGTTGTGGTATAATTGTTTGTCGAGGCAATAAACCTAGGTTGTGACTAAACATAAAGGTCACACATCTGTTATTTGGTAATACAGATATTTTAGCATATAGGTATATATTTTCTGTGTAATAATTGCTTAAGTCTGTTTGCTCACATAAACCTAGTAACACAATTGTTACCCACACCAGCAAGACCATCGATCATTGTCAAGGTCATAAGGCAATGGCCAGACATTTCCTTTGTGTGTGTATATATATCTGTATTATTACATTTACATGTGGCTGTATTGTCCTATTATTTTGTAACATCCATTTATTTATATAATTCACGCAAGTTAGGCTCACGGTATACAAGTATCACTTTTGGTGCCACAGGAACGGCTTTAGAACACTGTAACACCCCTGGTACGAAGGAATTTGAATAGTATATAGCTCGTGTTGAAATTAAAACGTTTAAATAAAAATAGAAACTTGTAGAAAAATTAGCCCAATTCAGCTTCTATAATTCTATTTATTGCGTCATAAGTATTTAAACGTGTGACTTTGACTTGGAATTAGGGTGGACACAAATACTGATTCTTCAAGACCGAAGCATCTACACAATATGCGCATGTATCCTTTGACCTTGATCATGCCGTCATGATGATCTTAAAAATTAATATACTGCCTCGCCCAGTGACCGGTCATTACCAATGAACCATAATATAAGCCGGTGAATAAGAATTGTAAGTGTGTGCAATTTCTACTTAAAATGATATTATGAGTTGATTTGGATTTCTATTGGATGTTTTTATCTTAAATCATATTTGGGGTTTGTCATTACATGTTGGCAGCCCAGTACACTTGATGATGTTAATATTGGTTCTTTTGGGCTCAATATAATATGTCGGCATTGGGAAATTGGTTGTCGTTATCAATGATGATTTGATTTGAATATTGAGTGTAAGGTGATTAAATATGAAGTTGAAGTTGCGAAACAAGCACGCAATGCTAGCCATAAGCTACAGATGTTGGTTATTTAATTTGATTTAAAGTTAATACACAAATCAACTCAATACAGTAGTGGCCATGAAGCGCCTGAAGTTGTAGTAAAAAATAATAACTGTCATTTGGTGTTTGGCTATATTTTCTAAAATAACATATTATAAATGCTTCATAGTTGACAGCAACAAATAGACGTACAATGCGGGATGAACAAGTGCTTCTTAACAATGGCAGTACATGCACTAAATCTTCTAACCCGAAACCTTTTTAATATTAATGTCTGACCAAAGTAGCAAGAGCTATCCACATAATTTACTTTCATGTCCTGGAAGTTAACGCCAGGCACCGATTTCCCGTTACATCATTTTGCCCACACTAAAGAACGCATTCCAACAGTGCTTACTGAACATTCTGAATCGGATTAATTTGTTTACTGTCAGAACAGGGCAGGCGCCCGTGGCTTAGTGATAGCGTGTGCGCTTACTAAACTGAGCCTGCTTCGATGTACTGTTCACTACATGAGTCCGCCTGTCGACCATCGGGTATATGAGCGAGTCACATGTTGTGGGTCCTGCAATCGCGGGGGTCGTTTTTACTAGGTTTCCTCCCGGTTTTTAACCGTAATAAGGCTGGGTGCAGTGTGAAGTGGACAATCCGTCGTCATATCAAACATACAGAACTTTAATAACCCAACACAGTTTCTTGTTTGTTTGATTGTAGTTTAACGTTGTACTCAACGCTATTTGACTTACTAGTATATGACGACGGAATTTTTGCTTCACACTGCCTCTTGTCTAATTACGTTGGACACCCTGGAAGAAACCTCATCACAACAACCCCCGGCGATTGCAAGACTCACTCTCAAATGTCTGATGGTCGACAGACGGACTCGACACGTTATTTTAAGTGGCAGACATATCAGGTAAACTTGTGAACATAGACACCAGCTAATTCGATAAATTAGGACCTTTCTGGAGTTATTGCCAATGTATCGGGCTCGCTAAACCAAACAAGATGCCTGGAAAGTCGTTCTCAACAAATACAAGGTATACTTTAACCTTTTTGGTACATCCAACAGACATACAAGCATTTTTACTTGAGAATGTGCTATTTTGAGTGACCATGAGACGGTCTAGTTTTTGACAGATGGGTGTTAGAAATATATTCGAAAAGTAACACATAAGTTTTGTTGTCGATTGACAGTGTGAAATTGTTGTCGTTTTGTTTTTTTCCTCAAAATTATTTTATCAGAAAACCAGCTTAACCTAGTGATGCATGTATCTGTCAAGTTTAAAACAAATCACAAGTGTTGTCACTAGACAACCACGGCGTGTCGCGTGTTAACATTAAATATTTCCCTCAAGTTAAAAAGCGACAAACAAAAAACAGTATGCATATAAATTATGAAATTATGATTCTAAGCTTTCGGAGGTCACTATCTCCATCATCAGAGAAATGGCAAATACATGTAAATAATGTATATATGGCTTATATTTGTATTTGTCAAAATTTTACCAATTCCAATTTTATACATAATTAGTCAACATAATGTGTGCGTATCTATTCGTTTATTTAATATATATTAATGTATTCACTTTTTGTATTACACGTTTTTTATATTATTGAATTTTTCATGTAAAACTGAATGAATGGAATAAAATGTTAAAATACATTTGAAAGCATGAAAAATATATACGTTTAATGGGTTTTAACATACTCTTAAAGAAACGGCTACTGTTATCTAGTTTTCCATATACTGGACGTTAATTCACAGATTGATGTGATTTAAATTTCAAACATTGAACTGGTTAATTCTATTTTAGAATTGACATACCAACACTTTTTGATTGTCTCCATCATGCTATGTTAGTGTAATGTCTGAATTTAATATGCGTCTTATACGTGACGCATTCATCTGATTATAAATGACGTATGTTATTGCTGTCAACTGTGGATAAACATTTTTATTTAACATTAACAGTTACACTTCACAAAAACACTTTAGGATGACAATAACCATGTTGCGAAGTGCCGCTGTTGAAATTATTGTTTCTCCGTATGTGACAACAATAACATACTTTAATTAAAATGTAAATAGTTTACACTGTTTCTTTGTTTGACTGTGGCTTATACATCAATAACAAATCCGCATCACTTTGACCCTATGTTCCGAGAGTATCCGGTAACGGGAAGCTCTCCCATCCCTCCGTCCACAACCTTCCAGATGTTAACCTCAGTGTGATACGAAATACTCTCAAACACCGATTCAAAGGCCTAGCTGTAACGAACGCACCTTGGTTGACCTGGTTCTGAGTAAGGCAGATACCAATTTGTAACCTTACGAACAGCATTGTTTCCGTCAGTCTAGTAGAAATCGAAGACAGTGTAATTCGAAGAGGTACTGTCACGCCAGCTAGCTGATTAAGTGTTTGAAGCCCGATTGTACCATTTACATCGATTTTTTTCAGGTAGCTTGTGAACAAAACCACATCGCTAAGGTTTCTCATAAATATTAGTAAATATTCACGGATAATTCGTTACATTTTACGTACGACCCGAAAAATATTAGCTACGCCCTCGTAACATTTTCTATTGAATAAAGCAAGGGATGATAATCAATAAGACTGGTATCAACAGTATACTGTCGATATATATAATAACAGATGATTCATGTTGTGCATCAAAGTATATAAAATATATCTCTGTTACTTACTTTTCGATTTTCATTAATCAATATTTCTGTGACGTGATTATTTTTTGGAAATATATCTTATAATGGGCGTGTGTCGCTTTCCAGTAAAATTAGCACAATTGTTTTCACCACTTACTAATGCATTGACATCGTGATACCTTACGAAGCCGTCCAAGCGTTTTTCATTTGATGTGCTGGCAGTAACTAGACAGCAGTAGCTTGAACGCGCTGTTCTAAGGCCATCAACTGACTTGTCGTTTGAAGTAAGCACGTACCACTATAATCTTCCGGTCAATCTCTGGCGGTAGATTATGAACTAAATCACAGCAGAATTTTGTCTTTGAAATCCTGCAGGTTCACAGGACTAGGTAATCGTGAGGGAAAATAAAACATGAGCTTAAACACGTATGGTTTTCCAACTATATGGTAATATCTTAATGAAGGAAAATGCGTATTACTTTTTTCATGATATTAACGATAATGGTTCGCAATGTGGCCACACAAATAAGCTGATCAATTTTTCAAAGAGGGAAAAGAAAATTCTCTGAGGGGCAAATACAGAAATCACACCCTATGATGTAATTAATATATTGCTTGGAAAAATTCAAAGGGTAGGGACAAATCACAAATCTCTCTCAAAAACTCCATACACTATGACTAAATAGATCGCCAAATGTAAATATATTCACGGCCCAGTGTAGCTGAAATACCTCTTAATATGGCGTTAAACATTAATCAGCCAGCACACCTAATTATCCCCCTGTTTTTCCCATGACATTATGCTTTCATAAAATCTCTGGCTTAATTTAATCAGATGCGAAGAGATTTAAGAAATAGACCCGTCAAGCAAAGCGAATACTAATAGATTTGGAAGAATAAATTATATTTTTTTGACGGAGTTTTTGTATTTCCATAGATTTCCGTTTCGAGAGTTACCTTAGCAGATGCGGCAAATGTGTATAGATTTGGTCAAAATTGACGTTACCTTTCGCACCAATGAAACATATATTCAAACCCTGTTTTCTTCTACCTGTCTACGAAATGAGTCTTCTAACAACGTACCCGTAGAATTGACCCCTGAAGTGTTGTTTTTAAGACCAACTTTACCGTCACATACTTCCGCAAACATCCCCGATTTCCCGCAGAACCCCAATCAAACTGATATTGTGTGCCGAGCAGATAGTTTCGAAAGCCTTGTTTTTAATCGCTTACACTCAGAGTGACTTGTTTGGAGTTGGAAATGGTTTGCTAATTACGTAAATATCGAGGTTATTGGGGCTAATGGCATTAAAACGCCATGTCACATTTTATCCTGGACATTTTTAATCCCATGTCACTACAGCCAACCATTGTTAATGCACTGCTCATATAAAATATGACCAGGCGTTTCGAGTCCAAAGCGAATGTACGTTGTTAAAGATATGTGGTTCGAAAGTATCTGCTCTGTACCAAATTTTATGGTCGAACAATCATCCTGGATTACTTTAAAAACCGCGAGTAAACCTCGTAAAAAAAAAATGCGATTGCAGAAGCCACATCTTTGGACTTGCTCATATACCTGATGGTCGACAGACCGACTAGATCTGGTGAGGGGTATATCGAAGTAGACTTGCGAAAGCGCACTCGCTAACCACTAAGCCACGGCCTTCACAATGATTTAACACAAGCCTCCATCAAATATTCAGGACTATGAAAGTCAGCTGGAGCGCTCTAAACAAAGACAGTTTTCCCAAATCCTTTTCTGGGTTATGGTGTGCCAATACATTCTGACGAAGTTATCGCTAGCATGCAGTCCAAATGAAAATCCCTGGAACTAAATCCAACACAGGAATACAATTATATTGTATGGTTCTGTATTGACAAATCCTGGCGCTGCCGAAGCTCCAAGCTTGCGAGACAAATAATGGATCTTGTATTCATCACCTGTATTTCGAAAATACCTTAACAAGATTTAATAAAACTAATTTTGATTTTAAACAGTTAAAATTGGTACGTTAAGGCGTATACTGATTTTTTCTAAACTTGTGTCTGTAATCTATACGACGGCTCTCTTTGTTGTGTTCGCATTCAAGAGGAATTCTGTCCTTTTTACCATTTGATTTTTGTGCAAGTACTATCGGCTGTTTCTATTTGGTTGAGGTATCAACGTAATGGATCACTTACATGTACCATGCTGTAAGCTAGCAACAAGTTGTCCGTGACAAAGTCATACCGTGAGAATGGCGTAGAACTCCAAGCAAATAATGACGGGTATTGTACATATAAGTCATACCTCTATTGATGTTTTCCCATTCGTGTCAATTTGAAGACAAATTCTTCTGAACAAGCACAAGGTTTGAGGAAATAAAAAAGGTATTTGACAATGAACGTTTTTATTCCAATATCACATATTAATGAACTATTTACAACATATTTAAAGTATTACGTTTGCACACAAGCGTAGGATTATAGCATAGTAATATAGTCAAGCTTTGTTACAGGATAATGCGTAGAAACATAGGAAGAGTTGCCATCATCTCCGGTACAGAATACAGTCACATACAGTGGGTCACACCGGTTCATTAATAAATCAGTTTTTTTTTAACGGAAATCATGTTACTAGGCATCAGAAGTTGGTTGTCTTCGACGGTGTCCGTAAAATGAGTTGAATAACCCTAGCCCCGGGTCTCTTCATCAACGTCTAGTCACAAAGCAGTGTCTCGAACTGAGTTCTGCAAATAATTGTTAATGTCAAGTTGGAGACATTTTGGCCATGATTTAAAAAAATAGAGGGGATAATTTGCCTTTGTTCTTAACGATATAGTACAAACCTTAGCCGTAATGCAACACTTTACATGGTATATATTTAACCTCAATATACCAAATTTGACGAAACTCTTAAAATCAAAACAATCTCTCTTGGTAAATATTAACAATATTGAAATTTATTTTGATTAACTCGGGTTCTAAAACCTTAAATATCTTCTTTTTTTTTTAAATAAACAGCTCATTGTTATTTCTTAAAAAAATATTCTTCAATTCTTTGGCAAGTGTAAATGTAATATCAATCTATTGTAAGTTTTACACCTGGTACTATATGTGGGATAAGTTAAAATGTTAGAACAACATGTCCTAGATTTATCTCTAGCTTTCTTAGAATTATTAATGTATTGAAGACCAAGGGCAGAACCGTTGACAATGGTTATAGTGTGCAGCGTCAGAGGTAGTAATGACAAAGTAGCAGTTTTAAACAATAAAAACAGTACAAATTAAAACGTGCAAAAAGTATGCAAAATATTCAAAACTACCACAAAGTGAAACAGTTAGTTGTTTAATAGGACATCACCACGGGCATCGATGTCCAATTGTATGGCCTTAGTTTGACCCTGGTAAACCGCGAATCAAAGGCCATGCAGTTAGACATAAGTCAAGTGGTGTAACGGGTAAAGCCATGCCCATTGAGAGAAAATAGAACAGTTTGTGTTGTGCAAAATAAGAACATCCTTTGAGCCGTGCACCACCACCTTCAAGTAAAACAACCGTGTAATGCTAATCCTCCAGCTGAAGGTAGACATGCGTACTGGTAATTTCATCTGCGCAGACAGAACGGGCGGGAATGCTTGCATGCTTACATCTCTGTGATTGCATTCAAGTCTACTATTTGGCATGCAGGCGGATTGACTTCAGCAATAGGCGCCAATCTGAAACCATTCCGTTTAGCACGACGGTTCCACATTTTATTTCGCAGAGTCACTAATAAAACTACCTCGGTTTGTGAGAGAAAGAAGGAGGAGGTCCTCGAACTGCGCCGACGATACCGGGTGCTGGACAGACGACCCATCTGAAACCTGTACCACTTTTTCTTAATTGCAGTTCGTACCTGAAACGAATATTCATTTTATGACTTAATGTGAAGGTGTGACAGACCTGCCTACCTGGTTTATTCTTGAGTATTTTATACACAATATGTATTCTACATACACCAATAATGCATCAAATGCACACAGAATCTAATATTCTGTGCCATGACCTTAAACACAACATACTTCTTCAAATAGTTTTTACAAATAAATTTCATCTAGGGTAGGCAGGCTGGCTGGTGTGATGAAAGCAATGATTTTGATGTCTACTCTATTCTCCGTTTTTCATGACATCCATAATTTAATTACGATCATGAAATACGTTTAGTACTAAGTTACCTCCTGCGAGGCACTATTAAATCAGACAATGTTTTTTGGAAGGTATCAATACTTTATGAAATAAATATAAGTACATAAATATCCAGGAACACTAGTTCGAAAGCCAATGGAGCCACAAACTTTGTATTTCCCTACACTACAAATACAAAAAACCTTCTCTTTTTTTTCGGAAAATGTAACTTTAGTATTGCTACATTTTATCATTTATCATTATGAAGTATGAGTACAACAGATACGTTAAACAAATTGAAAAAAATAAAATAAAATAGCATACCTCTCCGTTCATGAAGCAGTACAAAACAGAAACAAAAATACCCTGTAAATGAAATAAAAGATTTGAGTAAAATTACATCGATCAATTTGCCTCCCTAAAGTTATACACAAAACTTTCTCCTAAATCAACTTGTAGCTCGGGAGGGTTGCCATAAAGACCACCAGAGAAAATTGTTGTTCGCTCTTATTGGCTTTGGAAGCCTCGATAGCGCGTCAGTCTCATAATCACTGTAACTAATAAAACAAACTTATTGGCTTTGGTTTCAACCAACGGAGGAATAATTCTCAGTCATATCGGTGAAAAATCCCAGTGTAATAAAAAAAAGTGACAAAACAGGCAAAAATATAGAGGTCGTTCCAGTGTACAGTTGGTTCCTCGTATCGCTTCAGTTAACGTTCCCTCAGCAGCTTGTCTCGTGCGTTTGAACTAACCTTCAATTCCACACCTTTTCATCAGGATTTGTCAGAAAACTGCTAAAATATTTATAATGAAGAATGCGATTGATGCAAGACTATATGTGATTTACAAGTTTTATGCATTCAGAGGTGTGTTTTATTCATATTCAGGAACGGCAACGTTTCGATTCCTGAAGATGAAGGCAGCGTGACTTGATTGATTGATTGATTGGTGTTTAACGCCACATTCAGCGGTATTTTAGCTACGCTGTGGCGCTAACATGTTTTTAAAACTGTGTTATTCAACGCTCTTTACCAAAACAAAAATTTGCATCAGGCTGTATCAGCAACGCTATATATCATGTACCGCCTTGTATCACAGGGGCTCCGTACCATATAGGTCGTCTATGTTTATAGAAATAAGTATCTCTATATACATAGACGACCTATATGGTACCGATGCACAATGTATAGAATTAGCGATACTTCTAATACAAGGCACAGGGGCTCGGTACGTTATAGGTCGTCTATGTATATAGAAATAAGTATCTCTATATACATAGACGACTTATATGGTACCGATGCACAATGTATAGAATTAGCGATACTTCTAATACAAGGCTCAGGGGCTCGGTACCATATAGGTCGCCTATGTATAGCACCATATAGGTCGCCTATGTATATAGAGATAATTATTATCTCTCTATACATAGGCGACCTATATGGTACCAAGCCCCTGTGCCTTGTATTCGAAGTTATTTCTATATACATAGGCGACCTATATGGTACCGAGCTCCTAATTAAAAATAAAATGGATATTAAGATGACAAAGTAAACCAATATATGCACTCTTAGAAAAATATGGCTCTAATGGAACCCTTTAAGGTTCTTCCGTCATGGCTATTGTAGAACCGATATTATTTTGGTTCTGTATGGAACCCTCATAGCAACTGTTCAAATTATTTATCCCTTTCTCTTTATATCAAGGAACCGCTTTTGTCCTAATGGTTCCATGTAGAACCGTCTTCTTTTGTAAACAACCCTCAAAGAACCAATATTTCTTAGAGTCACTACAACAGCCACTGCTAGGTCGAAAAGTCCTCGACGACTTTCTTCAGGAATACATTGGATGTGAAGGCTTGCAAATGCAGTTTCTGCGTTTCAACAAAACAGAGGGAGTATTGTTAGCTCCTTAACCAACGACGAGGCAACCTGGTGGTATAAATAAAGTTACTTACCTGTGATGAATGTAAGACGGCGTTCGTGATATGATAAGCATCACGTAACGCTGTATCATCTTGAGGTTTTATCACAAAAAAGAGGTTTGTGATTCCTAACAGCGGAAATAAAACCACAGTGGCTCGGATAGCTTTCCTGGAACGGAACAAAAAGGATAAGCCTATATCTTCAAATATGACGAAAGCAATTTTTTACAAAGTAAGTTATGGACGGTTGTTCGAGGGTTTATGTGAAAATGTTACGAGGTAGAACCTGGTTTCTGGACTGATCTCCCATTGTGGCTTTCATAAAATATAACACATAAGGTGTATGAGTGAATCACGCGATGTAGATACGGCAATCGTGGGAGTGATTTTGAAGTAGGATGTAGGTCTACCACATGGGCGGTAGATAATGTTAACGTCTTTAATAATGGATTCATTCTGTGATATTCAATTTTAAAGAATGCTCCCCTAACCCTGGTTTATCGCCAACATTACCACAGTTTCCGGCTAGGGAAACAATTATTTATATTCTACCACCCATAGGAATAACACAGTTTTATTGTTTGTAGCAAAACATAGTTGGAGCAAAACTGACATTCAACACATCCCGCTAACTGGACAAATGATCTTTAATTTGTAGTGAGTACATAATACCGACTTCACTCTCACTGCATCACAGTCTTTATTCAGTTTTAGATTTTGTTCTAAAATGCATTTCATACATAGATGGATCTTGATCACTGGTCCTTGGTGTTAGATACTCAAAAATACAATCAGACATACCTTATTTGAGCGGTCTCGACTGTATTGTGAGCTCTGAGTTTAATAATTAAAACTCGAATAATGCTGATAAGAAAACACACGTTAACCTGAAAATACAGAAATCGGTATAATGTTTATACATTGAGCATCTGAGGAAGACGTTTGGTATATATTTTGAATACCAAGTGAGAAGAACAATCGTGTAAAATAGATACCGGAAAAATTGACAAGAGGACAAAGTAAATAGCTTTGGCCAATAATTCAAATGCGAGTGAAATAACCTATAAAGAAGGTTTGGTTGGGTTTAACGTCGTACTCAAGGGTATTTCACTTATATGACGACGTGCCTGCCCAATGGGTGAAGGAATCCACCCTCAACACCACTGGTAACAAACAAAGACAAGATGGGACTAATATAGGACAGTAACAGGACGCAATACAGACACCACAAACAGATCGGATTCCTGTTCCCCTCTAGCTCTGGGAGCATCAGGGCAGCATGGAGCTCCCTCCAACCACCCGCCCAATCACAGAAGAAATATGAAGAATAATGATATCTACTAAAATTGTTAAGTTTCTACTTGGTTAAGAAGGTACTTACAAACAACGTGATAACAACGGGACCATATATAATAAACATATATGGTTGATCGGAGAAGTTATGCCAGCACTGAGACTTATGGAAGTAAACAAGACACAGACCCCAAGCCAACGTTACCAATACCGGCATTCCTGCAACAAAATATTGTTGATATTTAGTACGTACTCACCGATTCAATTGCATTTCATATTTACATACTGAGATTATTCTTCGATTTAGGCTCAAGGGTTTGATGCGATTTCAGGGATATGTCGGTTACAGGAAGTGATTCCGGCAACCAATGGTGGATCGGGAGTGCCATGGGGCTTGTGTAAGGTTATATGTCGGTTTTCCATATCAATTAAATACGCGAAATACCTTTGACGACTTAAGCAGCTGTTCACGATTTAGTTAATAATTCGCGGTTATCCCCGGAAGAGGATATTTGTATTTTGATGGGTACACGATATCCTAATGTAACCGAGTAACATGGAGATTGTATCTGGTATACATTTCTTTGTAGAGGCCAGTTAACTATCCGCACCTCGCGAATCAGTTAACAATTTTCCATTTCCACCCTTTTATCTACCGGAAGTATGTTCCTTCTATGCAGCATTATTAAGATGACCCTTGTATATCTGTTCCATCTCTTAGTCATGTGTACTTTTTATTTATTACGATATGTCATTTTCGTTTTACATAAGACAAATATTGACTGCTCCCTTTGAATAATGAACTATAAACTGTTAATTGAATTCTAACTTCGCAGACGTTTCAATACCGTTAAAGAGAAAATCTACAGATATGTAATGGCACTTTTGTCAACAATTTAGTAAGGTGTACATATTGACTGTATTACAAAAACTTCATTGTTGAACAGAAGAATGGGTTCACATTAATATCTTGCCATTAGCATTCGAACAGAACTATATGATGTTTGCAAAACTGTGAGGTTCGTGAAATGTTGAGTTTTTTTTGTGAAGATGTTGATGTTCTATTTTTTCAAAAAAGAAGATATATATAACCAGTCGACAATATGTATATCGCCTTTGGCACTTTATATTATTTGATGCTCCATTTGGCGAGCCACCAGATTTCACAGACGAAATGCAATACGACATATTTGCCTTCGGACGAACTACTTCATCCAGGAGCTACCTCATCCAGGAGCGTCGAATATTTACACAAGCAGATCACCTTGTTTTAACCTCCGGGCAAGTGGAGGGAGGAATGTGTTATAAAACCACCGGCCATAGAAACACCCGTAACTCCCCATTTAGTCAGATAATCGTGAATGGTTGATTTGACTTTCCTGTGCCATATGAATGTTACTTGAATTATGGTTCCTCGCCATGCAATTTATGTAACTTTGTTCTTGTTCCTCCTATGTCAACTTTGTGGCCGGAGTGTAAATAAAGATAAGTTGAAGCGGTGCTTCTCTTGCATACTTTTTGGCACCATATATTTAGCTGGAAGGTCGCTCGTCCGTTGGGCTGGTACCAGTCGGGTTATTTAAATGACACTCTCTACGTTGTAAAACACCACACAATGAATCAAACGAACTCTATGTTCGTAATTTTGAATTTCATTACACATTGCCATAAGATATTGAATACGCTAAATATTAGTATTTAAATATAGTACATGATAATGCTCGCATGTTTTAACGGGACAAGCACTACAGTCACATGGCGGCAAAGGTATATTTTCGATTCATTAGGTAGAAACGGTTTGCCGCTAATATGCTATTCAAAGGATGTGTTTGCAGTGAGGTCTCCGTTGGAGGGTACTACCGTGACTGTGTTGGTTTAAGTGCCACTCGATTTACTACCGACCATCTTCTCAACAGTCAGCTACTCTCTATAAAGCCTCATATGGACATCTATAGCAACTAGAGTACTCAGTTTAAAATTCACCTAAGCAAGGCGCACCAACGTGTCGTTTATCTTACCATCTAAACTAAGTACCCAGCGGAAAGGGAATGACTCAGTCTTAATGCCCATGTTGAGGGATAAATCCCCTTATTGCGTAATGGATCAACGCCCTCATCGGGTGAAAATATTTGAAAACTATGCATAGAAAATGACAACATTTATGTTTGAATCCGATTAAAGCTTTTCACCACTTACCCCAACCTATAAAGTGAAATAATTTGAAAGGTGCATCTGTGCTGAAGACGGATACCACTATACGATTGTGTAGAAACAGGCCTTCAACAAACATCCAGAAAAAATTGGCCAAAAGAGCACATTCTGCGATAGCTTTTAACAGTTTGCACAGCCATTCCTGAAACAGAGGGCATCAATTAATATTTTATTTTATATTCTTTGAGATTGAAACAGTTACAAGCTTTTTACCGGATGTGAATCATTGGTAGCACCCTTGGACGCGAATATATTGTGAGCATACAGGAAAATATTCTATATTCAGGCCAATCAGTGACCAGAGCGATTGGCTGCGAGTATATCACTTTCCCCAAGGATTTTGTCACCCTAGTGCGTTGCAGAATACAACTAAGACCCAAAACAAACTTACATAGATATCTATCCTTATCTGGAAATAGCTATTTTAAATTTCAACCTAATGCATTCATCTTGGACCTTTAGAAATCTACTGTAGAAAAATGTTCCCAGATCTTGGCAATCTTTGTACATATACCTGTACTTCTGTAATGCAAGACAAAGGTGTACACACAGCAGCGCCTATTTTTATTGCCCGAATTGTTGAAGCGTGCTTAGACATTTTAGTTGTGTCAATAAGGCATCTGAAAAAAAAGCTAATCTTTCACTTGCCATTTTTCCGGAGGTGAAAAAAAAATTCTGCGCCCATTAGGGTTTAGTGTTATCATCAGAAATTGGAGAAAGAAGAAATAATTTGATAACCATGTTATAAAAAAAAAAAACGTCTTGTTCATTTCTGAAATACGAGTTCTGATTGTTCAATAGTTTTCGAGGATACAAAGTCAAATCACTCACCACTTCTCTGTATGTATGTTCATTTCGTCCAAAAACATACGGTTCATACATCACGATATCCAACACAAACCGTATAATGAAGGATACTACCAGGTTCTTGTGAATAGCAATCCGACTGCATTGTAATGATCTGAAAATTAACGGCATTGTTATCACTCATATTGCTTATAGCCATAATCATTAACTAGACAATACGTTGTGGGTGTATGAAGTTAATCGTTCTTTTATCGATCTTGTTTGACATAATTTATTGCCTGAGAAGAAGACTAATATAAAAAGACAGCCATAAAAGAAAAGAGATACAATTAATTAATCGCTAAATCAAAGTGAAAAATGCTGTGATTTTCTTACGACATACAGTTGTGATGAATATTTTCAGAATAACTTTCATTCGTCAGGGTGGAAACGAAAAAAACCCACTTTAACCGTATTCACACAGCAAATACAAGTTCTATGCCAATAGGTAGTGCTAACTAAGATTGGGAATCCTGTGCATTTCATTTACATAATGGGCGGCTTTGGGTACGCTCTCTGTTGTCCTTATATACCCTGGGCGAATGGACGATACGAAGATAAGATGTTGTTGTGTTTGTTTGTGTCATGCATCCAGATAGTCTTTTTTGTCGGTGGTGTCGTAGGATGGTTTCTTTAACACATTGGACCGGTACCGGTACGCAGTTATAGGAGTTCAAGCCCCGTGAGGGAGCGGGTGGGCCATGGCCCTGCAGAATACTCCCTCTGCTTCCTCGGTCGATCGTAAGAGGCGAGA
>JAVFBW010119841.1:0-15042 GCA_034783835.1 Mopalia ciliata
AAAACTGCCGCATATTGGAGCGTACCTACTCTCCCGACATAACGATAGAATAGGTCGTTATAACCAGTCCGTGGCTGCTGCGCAATCGGAAATCCTCAACTATATGGGACATAATCGCGGACGTCATACTAACCTCGCCATGTTATAACATCCATTTTTTTAAATATTTTTTTTATCAGATCACTCGATAAACAGTCCGCCCTGTGTATAGTATTCAGTTTTAATCTGTTTTTGATTCAGAAAACAATGTACCTCTAATATTGTCCTGGGTGTATTTAATGTGTGGGGATAATGTGCAAACACCGGTAAAATGGCTCCCAGCGAAAGTAAAAAAAATGCAAGATGGGGTTGTTTCTAGATGTAGAGTTCTGTATATCACATTGTCTTTCATACGATGCAGCTTTATTTAGACATACTGAGTTAGATTGATAGTAACTGTGTAATTTCAAGTTTTGTATCTAACCGGCTATTATGGGTTAAATAGGTGCAGTCCAATTATATTGAATATAACTGAATTTGATGACATTTTGTATATGCCAAACCACACTTGGAATAGTCCATTATACCTTTCTTTGAAATACGGAAATACTGTTGAAGTATCTATTTGTCTCTCTTCCACCTTGACTGTAGACTTGACATTTTACCCAGAAGGACCATTATTCAGCTTTGTATTGCATGTTTACCTAAATAAAGGATGTGTAATTTATTCGATGGGGGAAATTAAACAAGTATTAAGGCAATACTTAATTGAAGACTTGAGCGCTACGTCAAGATCCGATGTAGGCAATTACACAGTTTGTGACGTTTAAAACGCTCTAGCTAGGCCCCCCAATATAGGTTGTTTCCTGATATGAGAAATGGGGATAATTAATAACACTATTATACGATATAGATTAATGAAAAAAGTGGCTTCTGTTATGTTTGGTACTGAGTTAGGATTTATATGTTACACCGAAATTCTCAATTTTGTTAAAGGTTTATTCGACCAATCAATCACACATATTCGGTTAAAACGTAATTACCAATTAGGGCTTAATTACTACAAAGGCGAATGCTTTTAACCTTTCTGACATAAAATTCCCGAAGAAATAAATGTCATTGCGAAAAAATAAAAAAAAATAAAAAATAAATTAAGGCCAGAAGATATGTGGAAAAGTGTAGCATTGTTCGCGTCATTAGATGAATTTTGCAAGTTTCATTTTATATTAATTATAAAATGTATCTAACTTCTGTTTATCTTAGAGCTGGGGATATATCATGTCCATATTTTATACCCAGCAGCCTTTATATACACTGTGTCGGAATTTTTAAATCACGTTTTTTTTGACAGACACGTTCGAACTTTTTTCGGAAGTACGAGAAGTTTCGTTTTGATGTCGCGAGCAAAAAACTGTAAGAAGAGAGGAAGGGATCAACAGACGCCAAGACTATCGCGGCACGTCTCTTCAAAGAAGCACGAAACGCGGTGACAACAATGGAGTTTTCTTGTTTAAGGGAATTTCGGCAAGCTCCCAAAATTAAAACAGGCATTTCCGGGTCTGATTGCAACAAGACGTGAGAACAATTAAACCAATCAAGTCGAGTCTTTGTTAAGTGTTGTTCCCAACACTGTGTATCCAAAGACACGGTTGGAAATCGGGGCGGTTTTCGCGTTTATTGACTGAGCGTGTGGCTGGCCAAAGTACCCGGATATTTCTGTGACGTATCGATGCTGAGCTTGGTTTGTTTAGAAACGGGTTGAAAATCGGTGCCCTTTCTTGCTACAAAACCCAAGACACTGAGACAAATCGCTTCACTAGATAGTTGTCGAGCTTTTGTCAGCAGGTTCAGCCGGACTTACCGTTCGTTAGAGAGACAGAATGTGGACATGCCTGCCTTGCGATCCGCCGAGTGCTTGATCCTCGACATGACGTGATTCGCAGACAGACAGACGACCCCAATACCTTACTGTTGTCGAGTTTACTGGGAATGTAGAAGTTTTTTGATAAACATTTCGTCAAAGGGATCGTCAGTGCCATCTGTCATAAAAGGAGAAAAGCAGTAATAATTTGTCGACAAGTAAAGATGAAAATGTTACTTCCCCGTTTAGATACCTCAAAATGTATTGTAATTTTAACTGTTGTAATAAGCGCCGCGGCGACCAGACTCGGTCCTCTATCTGGTCGAGCCCCACCTACCTTACCTCCACCGCCGCCAATACAGGTCCACGTACCAAACGACGACCCCACCTTACTATGTGCCTACCAGGACGATGCTCAGTGGGTCAGGCACCCTTTAAACTGTTCTGTCTTCTTTATTTGTGATAAAAAGGAGGCTCGGGCGATGCCCCCTTGTTCGCACAACCACGTGTTCTCCATGCTTGCCAAACTATGTGTTCCCCCTAACTCTGGTCTCGACGACTGTCAAGAAAATAGTATATTTGAAGGACAAGAGTTTCCCGGGGGCCCGATGGGGAAACCCGCTGTGGCTGTCACGTCTCCCACGACAGTAACAATCCAGATCACCCCAGAACCTACCCCGGGGCCAACCATACACCCCGATAGACAACCCACCATCATCAAATCTATCATGGGTAAGTGGAAAGAAAACCTCCAATGTATTACTCATATGACGACGATCATCCCACAAATTAAGATTTTAAAAACTTTTTAAACGATTAAACTCATTATTTTGACTTATGTTTAAATCATTTCTTACGCGTTTACTGTCTGGAAATTACCTCTGGAAAACACTATGTTAATCCTAAGGACGAATAATCTAGACTCGAAACAAATCGGTTTAACTGTATTTTGATATTAAAGCTTAAGCTTAGAACAGATCTGTAGAATATATACCTGTTATAAATGACAGTATGATTCCCGGGATCTTATTGGCGACACCTATATAAAGAACCGCCTTTCTATTCATTGTATAACAAAAGGAGATATACCGTCGGCATAAGTTCTAAGCGAAACAATATTTGCACCCATAGTAATTAATTTTCCACCAATCGCATTGGAAATTTTATATGACATGTCTTAAACTAAAAGCTACCAATAAACAAATCAATCCGTCTCAAGAATCGAGCCATTTTTTTGTATCTCTACATTCATATCAAGCATATATTATATTTTGTAATTTTATTTATTCAATTGAGTACATGGTAAAGATATCGAACGCATGTCCCCGAATATGGTACTTAAATGAGCATTATTCTACATATGCGATCGTTAGCAAATGAACAACGAATATAAACGCCACATAGATTTCAAATAACTTCACTCTAAACTGTTATTTAACGCCGTCGTTATTGGCCTCCAGATATAAGCATTACAGTCAAAGTTAAGTCACATTTCTTCTAACTTCCATAATACATTATATTTCAGAATTGAACAGTATTCTAGTAAAGTATAGTAACGCCAGTATTCACCAACTGTGTTCTACAGTGATAGGCCAACAATTAGCATTTACTCTCTGGGAACATCATTTTGAAAATTAGCACATAAAGGCGTCTGAAATTTAAAGAACTGTCATGTAATACATAGTGTATTGTCCTGGGTAACAGGTTAAGCTTATATAGAAATTGAAAACTTTCGTATTGAATTTGTTTCAACAAACTTACTATACAGTTTCGCGTTTGAATACATTATTATGCCTGTTATATACTTCATTTATAACCGTATCATTTATCACAATACATACATTTGTATCCTTATAAAATTTGTCATAATAGCTTTATTTCTCATCTTGACAGCACCAAAATAAATTCAAAAGGTTTCTCTGATATTCTTCTTTTATTTATTTTTGTTATGTCGAGAATGAAAATTTAATATACACGTATTGTGCTGAGGCATATAGACTGTTAGACCATAGAGTATAGATGTATACATTTGACGGCAAACTTATTGTATACCATTGTAAACTTGTGTAAATATTTGGTGAGGACACTATGTTAAAACTTTGACGGTCATATTCTGATGTAAATTATTGCCTGTCATGTCATAACAAATATGCAATTGAATTGTTAGTTTGCATTCCGGCGGAAGCTATAACCTCATCTAATAAACATTGCAGTTGTTTCTCTCAAGCGTCATCTAATAAACATTGCAGTTGTTTCTCTCAAGCGTCATCTAACAAACATTGCAGTTGTTTCTCTCAAGCGTCATCTAATAAACATTGCAGTTGTTTCTCTCAAGCGTCATCTAAAAAACATTGCAGTTGTTTCTCTCAAGTCAGCGGCGCTTTGATTTGTTGATTATTTTGACCTCACTTTTAGGGCATTTTTTATATTAATTTCAGTGAACAATCCGTCGACATTTGCAATGCGAGTATTGAAACAAATGTTGTGGGAGAAAATTGCATTATTGATAAGATTTTATATTACAAATCACGTTTAGAACATGAACGGGGTATTGTTTTACATTGTATTTCAGAAACTTGCAGGCTAACGTGTACAAGTCTGACGCCAAGTAACTTGCAATATTTCAGTAAAAGTATAAAACAACGAGATCTGAGATCAAGAAAAAACCAGTAGTGAACAAAACTGAAGTTATACAATTAATTTTAATTCAATAAATTCAGTTTTTTTTAATAATAAAGTTATTTGAAAAAAAAGGGATAAAATATTTAGAATAAAAAAAGTTGGAATTAAAAATTCTACATAATGAGCAGGGACTATGCTGTAGCGATATTCCATCTGCTGAGCAGCAAAAATACATTAAGCCATCAATATGTAGCTCACAAAAAGGGATATCTCCAAGTTACACGATTCACATCACAACGTAAAAGGGTTTGTTTATATATTGAAGTCTGTATGAGCGATTGTCATTGTTTAGTTATTACACACTCGTCCGATGCGCCACGGTGACGCAATATTGATTTGAGTCACCGGGTCTGACCTAACTGTCGACACAACGATGAATTATTTTGAGAGCATTTAAATAGGATGCATTGTAACCTCTCGGATTCATCAGGGAATGTCTGGCAATTGTATAAATCTTCTATAATTTTAATCTTTTCCAAATACAGACAAATATAAGCCTATTGATCAGTGACCAGTTTAATGTATACCCACAATCTTGGGATATTCTAACAATTTACACCTGGTTTGTCTTGAAAATTTGAAACCATAAATTAATCACACCGCTGATAAAAATGTTGCCGGCGATGCTAACGAAAAGAATATATATATACCTTTGTCTGGAAATTCGATTATAATTTGTATGCTGGGTGTCAAGCGTATAGTTTTAACATCTTTAACAAGACGTGTGTGTACTTTTATACTACCGATTGCATTATGATTAACGCAAAAGAATTATTTTTCCAAGGCAGCCGTTGCCATAAAATGAGTTCCATATTCAAAAGAGATTTCTTTAAAATTCCTTGGCAGATACCGCTTGGGAGTTGAAAGAAGCTGGCCATTTTACGTAAGGCCTGTCTCGTTGTTAGGACGCCTGTAAAACGGGAGATTCTCTAATGTTTATAAATTCTTCGCTTTGTATTTGAAGGGTATGTGGATTCTCGTGGACGTGTTAAGAACAGCATTGTCTAGGTTTTGCGATGCGTTTAAGATGGTTTAAATTGCTTCTTGGATAGTCTAAAGTTAGCCTTGGGACTTGATTGGGCATTTCCTTATTACAGAGTTCCTCTTTAACGAATTAACATTGATTTCACTTCTGCGCTTGGTTAGCATGGGTATGAGATTGGATAACCCCAGAAGACCCGGTTAGCCTTTCAAGACTTGGCCTGACCAAAGGTCCTTTACTCCCAACCTTGGAAAGGCTCAACGCCTGCAGTCGTATAGATCACCCATAAAACGATGCCTCGCGTATGCCAACCGAAGAATATGTGGCTGTCTTAAAGGAGACAATGATGAAACCAGGAGAGGATTTTCCACAGCCCCACGAAGCTTCGGTCTCTATTTCATGTTGTCGATTCAAGAGTCTAGGAAGAATCCTTCTGCTGAATCAAAGTACACAGTCTCAGAGGCCGGACTGTAGCCTAAGAAGACATATATTTACTACCGTAATCCATCTATTCTAAGAGCTTTAATTTGTATCTAGCTTCGTTGACCGGCGGGACAATAACTATATTTGCCACATGTCGGAGGATCCAAACAAAGAATTATCTGTCCACATTTACACGTGGATGCTCGTCAAAGTTAGAAAATACCGGGGCTGGTCGTTGATCGCTTTCGAACACTGATTGTAAACAGAGACAAAGAACCCGCCGACATTCTTCTCTTTTCCTTGTAGACATGTTCAACCTGCCTTTCCTTGTAAAATATTACCTCGTAAAACATCCGTTCCATCAGAAGCCATCGAGTTTGCAAAGCATGTCTTCTATTTTCTTCTCTCTAGCAAATGCACTAGAGTTAATGTGACAAGCAGCAAAAATAGCAGCACAATGAGATTTAAAGTTGTACTGTGGAAATAAGACGATATGAAAGACCGATGCGAAAACACTCAAAAATTTTTTAAAAAGAAAAAATTCCATGAGCAAAACGTAATTTAATTTATTAATCACAAGTAAAAACGAAGCTATGAACCAGACTTACAAGTCATGAAAATGTAGAAAATTTATTTCGAATACACGCGTAAGAAAAAGCTGTAATGCCCTCAGAACAAGCAGCCATATAGATTAAATTAATGCGTACACGAATGCTCTTTGAAGCTAGATAATTAAAGTGGTCAATAATAAATATTTGTTTTCTGGAAGTACAAATAACTCGATATTTACTGGCAATCTTTTCTCTGAAATTATTTTAAAATTTCTGTTAGGCTAAGAGAAAAGTTTGCCAAAAATGTCCAAACAAATGTTAAACAGTTTCCTGTAAAAATATTGAATGCCTGGGGTTCAAAGATCTGATACCCCTTAACATCGATCCTTAATCCGTATCTAATTACACATAGAAGAATGGATAATGTCGGCATGATTTCTAGTTACATTCAGCTAGATAAAATACAGGTTTGAAGCAACACTGCCTTTTGATAACCTAGATTCAGACAACACCTAGCGATTCAACAACTCTAGTTTACCGTTAGCCAACATATATGCAGTAATTTCGGAAGCGTCACAGGCCGTTAGAGGAACTATTTTTGTGAAATACCGGCAGCTTAACGACACTGTATGATCACCGTGTGCACGACGGTACACGATAATGTAACCACTGGGTTTCCAGGAAACAACACACGATTGGATTATACTGTACCGTTTACGCCAAGTGCAAATGTTGTCAGCTGGCAGCTTGCTCGTTCTTATTCAATACAAAACTTTTAAACGAGCTGAACGTTATTATTAACACATTCACTAAAATATTATGAATATAAATACAATATTTGGCCTGTGTTTTTTTCTGATACGCCCAGGACTCTATGTCAAATATTTGGACAAATCAACGTTTTTCCTGACCAAGGAAATGGTCATATTTTTACTATACATTTAACTATAAGGCAATTCTGTGTATTTCAAACAGAGCATTGCAACACTTTCCAAAATACTTACTCCGTGGTCATATAAGTGAAATACCCTTGAGTATCACGTTAAACCCAATAAAACAAATAAACCAAAATACTTACAGAAACTGTTCAGCTTGTTTTTCTGTTCTAAATTGTCTCAGAATTACACATATGTCAACTGTACACATATGGAACCTGTAAATGTACGACCAAAGGGGCAGTATACGATGTAGATCCACACGATATAACGTACACCTAGCTTTCATTTTGAAAGACACGACCGGTTTAAGTATGCAATTATGGAAACAAAACACAACGACAAATTGTGACCACATTTAAAACTTATGCTACGAAACATAAATCCAAGAGACAAACGGTATATTTCAGTTTGCTATATTCCAGTCATGAGATTTGACTATAGGTTACGTAATTCGAGAATACCAAAGCACTGTCTTTTAAACTTTACGGACATCAATAATTGAACATTTTTAAGTAGCCTAAATTTGTGGTATTTAAGCTATATTTTATTTTAATATTCAGGTGATGAGACGTCTCACGAGGCTTGTAACCCAAACGGCCCCACCCTGCAGCCCCACCCAGACAACTGTGCCTGGTATTACAACTGCACCGTCAGACCAGACACCTATATATTCAAGTTTTACGAGACCTTCACAATGGAGTGTCCCTACCCGCAGCTATTCTCATACAAATCTCTCAAATGTGAAGATTTTGCTAACGTTGAGTGTGGTCTGCGACAAGAGCCCAGAAGTCCATGTAAGTCTGGCTTCTATTCAACGTGGCAATGTATAGTACAAGATAGAAAAATTAATTAAAAATTACATTGGCCTATAGTATACAGGCAACAAAAACTAAGAAAAACTTTAAAAATCAGTTTGGCTCAAGCAACATTCATTCATGAGATTCGAACTGTAGCCACTGTTGTGAGTGCCTCAGTCAAACATCATTGTACTTTGCAGGCTGAGCTACATAATGCCTTGAAAAAAGATATAATTGATGTTATATAAAGTTTCTTTGTTTGATTGTATGATTCTCTAGAATCGTATGCAGTGCATTTAAGGTTTTTTTAAACTCACATTTAACAACAAAAAAAGACAGCTAACAAGGTTAGCTGAGCACAAGATAATCGCATTGGACAATGGATTTGAACACTTTACCCGCCCACACATTACAATTGAAGATCAACGAATGCACGTTCTGAGTACCAAGTTAGGATAATCACCACAAACAATAACAAAAAACAAAACAAATACGATTCGGTCGTACAAGGTCAATAGCCTCCCGGTTTTTGTTAATACCTTTTGGCAATAGGTATTAACAAAAACCGGGATGCAAACTTTCTTGATTAAATTTAATATATTGACTTATGTTTCCATTGCCAGGTGAATACAGAGCTAACCAATGTGGGAAAACCGGTCACTGCAAACCGTGCTGGGTACGTTATGGGAGTTGTCTAGGACGAGTCGACGGCCCAAACTCCTGGCCTGATTTCGAATGGAAGCCCTTCTTCGTGGAATGTTATCATGAAAGGACAATCTACCAAGGGGAATGTGATAGGGCTACAGTTTTCTCCCCTCTATCTCGTGCCTGTGTGTCCCCTTACACCGTACCCCGGGCTCGCGGCGGATGGTGGCCTGAGTGCGGAGGGAGAAGGGATGGTTTGTATCCCGACGAGCACGGCCGTTGTGACTTCTATTATGAATGTAAAGAAGGCGACTTCCAGGATTATATGAGGTGTCCCGAAGACTTATTATTCAATCCTCTGAATGGAAAATGTCAACACTCAGGCTTTGTTCCCTTCCCGTGCGGGGAAGCAACGATTCCTAATATCTGTGACACAAAACCCAACGGCATCTTCCTTGATATCTATGGGCGCTGTTCGCATTACTTCGAGTGCAAGAATAACGAGTTATTAGGGATGTCTTTATGTCCCGCTGGAGTGTTCAATCCTTTACGGGGAGATTGTGATAGCAGTGGCTCAGTGGTTCAGCCCTGTGGACAACTCAAAAATCCCTGTAAGGGGAAAGAGAATGGTTACTATGCAGACACGGGGACGCACTGTCTCCGTTATTACCTTTGCGAACGAGAACTTACCATTGCGGCCTTCACGTGTCGAGACGGAACTATTTTCAATGAGGTAGCAGGTCGGTGTATGGATATTGCTATGAGCCCTCCACCGTGTGGTTTGGCTCCAGACTGTCGAAATAGTTCAGACGGTTTCTACCCGGCTCTTCATCGCGGCAGTCAATACTACGCGGAATGTCGCCATGCCAGATTCACAGGTTATAAAAAGTGCACCATCATGCAAGGTGGGCTGATTTTTGACTACACCAAAAGACGATGTGATTTCCCACAGAATGTATGTACTCCCGTGGGAACACGATCTGACGACTGGTAAGTGGTAAGGCAATGAAAAAATAAACAGATCGACTGTTTTGATGAAATGTTTATATAGGAGTTATATGATTTAGCAAATGGCTGGTTGATTGATTGCTTGATTGTTTGAATGATTGATTTGTCGATTGATTGGCCGAATAGCGGACGGACAGACGGACGGATGAACGGACTGACGGACGGACGGAACTAACAACGGACGGACTGATATGAGCTATTCATTTAACTAAATATGTTTAGTGATATTTTAAGGATTTTCATTCTCTTTCTAGATTAATTGACTAGAAGATGGTTCGCCAAATAAACTCTACCTTAAATTTCTATGCGCAAAATAACAAAGTACTACGGTAAAACGTAATAATCTGGTGGTGTATACGTTTTATAAACTTATTTCAGTTATTTAATCTATTTTATCAAGTTTGAAGTGGAAAAAACTTAGTAAAATTAATCAAAGCTGAATTGATTTCCACTGTCATTAAATAAAACAGCACGGTACATGCCAATCAGGCGAGTCGCACAATCTGGAAGGGGAGATAATCATGTGAAACTGGATCTGCTCCCCATGCTTACATTATGCATGCCGGCTTGATGTCACAAATAACAATGTTAACTTGATGTGTCGGGCACCACTGTCGTTTCAAAACTTCGCTTTATTTCCTGTTGAATTCATTTAGTCAGGTTTGAGCACAAGAAATATTAAAAGGGGCTGTCGTGTGAAAATTTATTTGTTTCCAGAGCCTGAACATGTTGGATTTGCTTTTGATATTTATTGTTTGATGAAAATCGTTGAATGGTTCTATTTATATCATTTAATATGTATGATATAGATTAATATGTAGGATATAGATTTATGTAATCAAACACCGAGAAATTGGGCTTCATAACATTTTTCACCTAATCGCAATTCATTTAATCGCATTAAATATGGGCTCCAACAATTAAATCAATCTCTTATTCAGGTCGAATAAATTTTCTTCGGTTTTTACACATAGTAATTTCAAGAAAGTTAAGAATTTCAATATCTTCTTTCCATGTGGCGATTGTTTAGTTAAGATGGTTTAATCAGTCTTTGTTTTTATTGCAGTGACGATGGTGAACTAGAATCGAGCGGGGAGATGCCGCCATTGCTGGATCGTCTCGCCTAAGTCGTAGGCCAGTGAAAGGCTGCAATTTTTGTTCGGGGTATTTTTTATTTTTTTTTAAGCAGCCAATGTTTTCATGTTTGCACCATATCTTTATGAATCTGTAAATATTTATTAGGGTCGCGATAGGTGTAGGTGATCAAAGTTTGAAGAGACACATTCTGATATATTATAAATTGCGAATTTTGGATGAAATTTATTTCGTATTGAATTGTGCTATCAAATCAATTCCCATTCTCTTTTACGTCCATTAATTAACTTACCCGGCTATAATAAGGATACAAATCAAATAATGTATATATTGCAGTTTTCGGTACGTGCTTTCTTTCTGATAAATTGTATTATATTTTTCCGGAGAAAGATTTGATCAAAATGTGTTGTGACACAGTAACACTGTATTTAACACTATATGTCTTGTACAAATGTGCATTTGTAAATATCTCATATATCTGGGAATTAAAATTCTATGTCTATTGTGTATGAATATGAAATTTAATTGTTTGTTATTCTCATGATAGTATTTGCAACATGGCGGTTTAAACGATATACAGGTTGATAATAACTACGTCCGGGTGTTAGCAACATTATAAAATCAGATCTCAAAAATGCCCCCGGTGTTTTGTTGTCGCTAGACTGAGTGACAAACAAAGCACGGGGAGCATTTTTGAGATCTGATTTTAATTAGATTGGGGTGCTAGTTACTTAAAACGTTGCCGTTTCCTTATCCGAGTCCCAGACAGCTACAGGTCCGTGTTTGAATCCTGGTGGAGACAAGCAGTCCTTCTGTAATCCTTCTACTATGAAAAATATATAATCGAGTCCATAATGTATTCGGGCGAGTTTTCAGATATATTTATACCCAGGCAATTGTAATGGAATCTGCTTGAGGATTGGCCGTCGCGTCTTGTTAAAATGAGCTAAGCTCTCTGATGACTTACAATGGCGACCGGACCGACAAGATTGTCCATCAAATTGTATTTTGCAAGCACGTTTTAATTTATGCATCGCATCAAGATAAAAACCAAGATTTAAAGCGGAAAAAACATGTTTTGTCGGAAAATGGGATGGGATTCTATGCCAATTGTATTTCGGTGAACAGGGTTACATGCTTTCGCATCGTGTTATACCCAAGTTCATCCAATAATTACTGACATCGCAATTAACATAATAACATGTACCGGGGGGGGGGGGGTACCAGGGGAGGGGGGGGGGGTGTTATACTTAGTCTTACACTTGTTTTATTTGCAAACTTTATTTCTTTATAAAATATATTTTGAAATCATAAACTGACGAGGCTTCATATATATGAGACTGAGTTTGACGTTATTGATAACAAGCATAACAAATCAGGCGCCCCAACAGTACAAGTTTAGTGTTGCTTCGAGATTAGCGCCGACAGCACCAGGGTAACATTCACATTTCTTCCGCCACTCATTGTTTAGTACCTCCTTATATCGCTTTGTATACACTTACTATTAAGGCCAAGGGCAATGACTGACTGGAATTTACTATCTTCCCTAGCCAAGGGTTACTATTCCGAGCTACTCTGCATTACAACCCTTTGTGGCTAATTCATATTTAAATGGACTCGGCTTCCAGGCAATTGATTGGATGCGTAGGAACTTCTACGCATCGTGTTATTAGAAGACTTGGCTAGTGAACATTGCGGTGAATGTAACTGTAAACCGCAGGAGTTAACTAGAACTTGGTCGTTTTATCCGCCAGATGGCGTAGCTGAAACTCTCATTGTACATTAATTATCTTAGAAAAACATGACGACTGATATGGATGTTCAACTTCTTGATATAATTGGGTAGCGACGTTTCGATCTCGATGCTAAGATCGTTTTCAAGCAATGGTTACAATCTCAACAAATATACTTTAAATAATAAAAGAACAGTATATAACTTGTTTAGAAAATTGACGTTATGGTTACGTTGGAATTATAAAAGAACAGTGTATAAGTTGTTTAGAAAATTGACGTTATGGTTAGGTTGGAATGACACGATGTAATATTAAAAAATGACACGATGTAACAACAGTCAAGATATACACTGTTCTAAAGGCCATTTTGTTTCTTGTTGTTCTAAACTACGGTCGAAAAATAAAGACGAACAATTTGTGAATTCAAGAAAACGGGACTCGTGTCGTAGAAGATGACTCCTCCTCTGATAGTGACTATTTGTTTAAAGTGAAAATTGTTGAGAGATATGGGGGAAAATTGCCATTTGCCAATTATATGTAAATAGAAGTCCATTAGAGCTTCTGTTGGACTCTGGAGCTGGTTATCATACGAAGCGGTTTAGATTCTGCATCAGACTATATAAGAGGTTAACAACAGAATTTTTTATTAAAGGAGAACTGTCCGAAATAAATATAAAAACACGTCCAATAATGTTATAGTAACAGAATTTTGAAATATTTTTCTTTATTTACATTTTTGTAAAAAAGAACAAGGGTATTGATATCATTTTAACTATTTTACAATCTGTACAATGTGTTCTTTATGGTGTGTGAAAGATGGAATGCCGGTTGAAATGTTTTTATGCTTAATTAACAAAATTAAGAGTATGTAACTTCATGTATTTTGGCACACTTTTAACATGCAGTCCACATTTATTTTGCCTATATCTCAGCCAATTTTCATTTCTTTTATATAATTTTAACTGTTTCAAGTCTGGTTTATGTTGGTTTATGTACTCAAGCCAAAACATTTACAAAAAAATTGTTATTTCTAAAAAATGTATGCTTTGAGCTATCATAAGTGGTAGGTCCCCAACGTTATTAAGTACTAAATTTCACTTTGTCTCACTCTGATTGAATTGACACTTCATAGACCCATAACTACATAGGTTTTCTAGATGTCTGTAAAGTTTCAGAACTGTAACTGAAAAAACTAAAGGTGTATGACTAATTGGGCGATGCCTGACAGATATTTTCCTATGTTATCTTATAACATGTCAAAACCCAATAAATTAACTGTTACATGTGTCGAAAAATGTTTTTTCTTACTCCGTTTAGGCTTTGAATACAGAGAACAATAGCCACAAACGTTTTCTAGACGTCTGGAAATTTTCAGAACTTTTATAGGAATTCTATGGGAATTAACACCGACGCCGTTTTTTTTTAGCATTTTAAGGTGTAAAAATGACAAAAAGCCGCCCGACATTCAATCGCTCACCTATAAAAGACAGAAATATTCAGAGTGATGTTATAACTTGGATTAATTGCTTCAAGTACTGCCTTAATAAATATCTGAAGGAGAACACTGACAAAAATTATTGACAGTATCTAACTCCATTCTCCAAACGGTTCAATTTTCTTATATTTCCGGTAGAAATGACCAAAATAAAAGTGTAGAAAAGTAGTTTGTCCACTCCGATTGGGCTGAAAAGCCACAGAACACTAGCCACGTATTATTTGTAGATGTCTGCAAAGATTCAGAACTCTAGCTTAAAAATTAAGGGCAAAAAGACCAATTAGGCGATGCCCGACAACCACTGACCCTTAATGAGTAGCATGAATTGGACATCATTAGAAGCATTTTAATGCCCGTGACAGGTGGAGATAACTTTGACTGAAAAAAAATCGAGTTATTCTCACCTGTCACGTCCCTCAAAATGCTACTAGGGACGTCCAGTTTCAAAAACCGTTTTTTTTTTTTTTTTTGCGCAATAATTTAAATTTAAATTTAGGGCGCCTAGTTTTGGAATCAAACCAGCTAGCAGTCAAAGGGTCTCCAAAGGGTCCAGTTTTCATACATTTTTAGTAATAAACAGTACTTTATCCTTCTCTGAATGTAATCAAATTTCACAGAACAGTAGGCACTAATATTCTTAACATGTCTGTAATGTGTCAGGACTGTCCCCTCACTGTAAAAACGATATTTGAGTGTGAAAAATTAATGAATAAAACAGAACTAAAACTAAAAAATCCACCGATCCACCGAATCAATAAAAAAGAAAAATTTTATAAAAATAGGCTATAAATTAGAATGTTAGTATGCTATTTACAGGTGATGGACCAATTCTACAATTAGACCGAAAATTGTT
>JAVFBW010119852.1:0-17055 GCA_034783835.1 Mopalia ciliata
CCCCCTATTGAGTTTTTTTGAGTGTGATGGATTTTAGGATGAAGACTTAGATGAAGACTTAAATCTAGACTTAAATCTAAGTTGTTGAACATGTCCTTTAAGCTAAACAAAATTTACCCGAATGACGTAAATATAGCACAATTGCACACACACACACACGCAGAAGAAGCAAAATTAATGTCTCTAAAATTTTGCAACTTAAGTTTTCGGTCGTATCTGGCCTTTATACCCCAAATCTGGAATAATTTAAGTACGATTTAGGCCTAATGAAGATGCGTTGGTTTGACACCAAGCAATTCTGGGAAGCGATATACGGGACGATGATGCAATGATGGTGAAAGAGAACTTATTCCATGAAATACATTTTGACACACCAACGACCTGTTTCAATAACTCGATGATATGCAGAGGCGTATATAAATATCACTAATAATTATGTAAAATGTGAGGTTTGAGGCAGGAACCAATTAGTTGGTTTCTTTCGATAGGTGTTCAACTTTTAGAACTAGTTGGCGAGTTTTATTTCCGGCGATTGGTGAAAACAGAGCAACACAATAAAAATTTTTCTAAAATGCCACTCATATCAGCAGTGATGGGCAAGTTACTTTCAAACGTAATTAGTTACAGCTACTAGTTATACTCCTTTCAAAAAGTAACTAAATTAGTTACTCGGTTACAAATTATAAAAGTAGCTAGTTACTTCAGAAAGTAACTATAGTATATTGAGTTACTTTCAATACATTTTCAAATGCTCATCTGACCCACCTCCACCCCTCGTGAACGAAACATCAAATACATGTGCATGGTCAATTATTTATGATAAACCTGAATATTTGAATGAAATGAACACTTGTAATACAATACAATCGTTAGCATATATGCGCCTGTCCCGTGCACTGGCCATTAACAAGGAAGAACAGCAAAAAAATCTTTGCTCAGAGATCTAGTTGGTTTGATGAAAAAATAAAACCGTTTCCATTATAGTAACGCCCCGCATTTTTTGGCAGTAACGGTAAGGGCCCTTTTTTCCGAATTCAGTTAAGCGGATATCACTTACCGTCAATAAAGATGTAATCTTTTGTCGACAAATTTCTGCTACTTCCATTATCTTTGAAAAACATATGCACAGCACAGTACAAAAATATTACCAAGTTGAAAATAAGAAATTATTTTGACCCTATAGAATACAGACTGACAACACAAAGCCAGACAGCACACCAATGATGTTATTACAACTTGCTGCAAATAACATTTTTATCGTGAAGGTAGTCAATACAATTTTAAATCAATGTTGGCAAACACCAAGTATGCAACTTGCAAGCACCAAACATTGCTTTGAAATCAATGATAGCAATACATCTTTCAACATCAAATAATCCAATATGGCAACAGAAATATAAAGACAGATTGTTTCAGACACCATTACTGTGTAAGGTTAAAACATTCACTTCGACTCAAACAGAAGATTCGCACAAATGTGACAGAATATGGCGTGTGAACTAGGAACCCATCACTGCAATGCAGTATTGCTTTTAAAACACGATACCCTTCTATTTTTTATGCTGATGAAAGTTTCGCTCTCAAGTTTCGTGCCGACAAACTGTATATATAGGTGCAAGAGATCACTTCCTCCAATAAAGGTCTTGTAAGAGAATAAAAAATTGATTCTTAATTTACTTAATGAACTAGCTAGTCGTACTTCCTATCATGTTTTTAACAGACGCGGGTCTTCTAGAATTTAATACACACGAGAGACTGCAAATACGAGATATGTCTGTTAGCAATCAACACTAATGACATCGGAGGTGTAAGCTTTTGTCAAAAGTAAATCTTCTTTGAGTGGCATTTAAACTCAAATTCGGTAAATCTGGTATTTCAACATTTCCCCGAATGAATGAATGAATGAAACTGATGACGCGTTAAATAATGCTTCAGAGCTTAAGATATGAAAAGCAGTTTTTTTTATACTTGTGATGTGACCTTTACATTATTGTCTTCGTGGAAAATAGAATTTCTAAGCAGTAAATATGTAGGGTTTTGTCCGATTTCACTTTTGTTGTTTAATGCCGAGAAAAAATATTTTATTTGTATACATATGCTAACCGTGTATTTTTCTGCACATGTTAACATTTGATAACCAGTAGACTATACAATAGGAAATCGTACTTTTCTCTAAAATCTTGGCGAATTCTCCTTTCAAACATGGCACAGATTAACAAAGTTTCCCTCCGTACCACAATTCAACAGCATGGTGACCCCAATGACTTTTTTTGCTAATATTGTGATAATATTTTAACGTATTTAGTATTATACTTGTTTACACCACTGTATGCTACTTTTAATGCTAAATTACAGAAAAGTTGGAACGAATAGTTTTCAAAGTATCTAAAGTATCAGCGATTAATCCCATAAACAGTGATTGATAGATTAGTGTCTGTTTTTAATACAATGGCATTCACACATATTTCAGAAGGGCACTTCAACAGTAAATGGCCACACAAGTAAGATGTAACAGTGTTTTGCTCAGTGGGAAAGATATTATTTCAGTGGGAAAGATATTATTTCAGTGGGAAAGATATTATTTCTTTCCCAATGACAATGATTGGAACATTCGAAACACTGCCAGATGACCTAATACAGAAAAGGAATCGATACTTTATGAGGTAAGGTTTCATTGACGGCATTAGGTCCCACAAATTCCAAGATCTTGTATTCATGAATAAACCATCTTGGCAATTTTGCCCTTCCAATTGGTCAGACTTACAGGTTCACGTTGGGCCAATCGTAGAATTTAAAAACAATTGTTGTTTGATTTGGTTTGTTTTGTTTCATTGGGGTTTTATGTCGTACTCAAGGGTATTTCACTTATATAACGACAGGTTGTCCACTTCACACTGTGCCTTGCCTCATTACAGGTAAGGTTACCGGTTATTTCATTCACATGCTGACGACGAGCCAGCTCAATAGGTAAAGGAAACCACCGTGGAAGACACTGATAAACATTAATAAAGCAGGACAATCACTGGACGCAATACAAATACATAATAAACCAATCGGCTTTGTGCTGCCCTTTAGCTCTGAGAACACCAGGAAAAAAGGAAGCTCCTTCAGCCGCCTTCTGGTTAGACCAGTGATTCTCAGACCTACAGGTAAAATAAATAATTTACAAATTGTGTCATAAATGGTATGGTGATGTTATAACATGCTCTCAATGGACATTTGGCAAAGTCTTTGTCAACAGCTGGAACTAACTGGCACATATTTATGAGTCTTTCGTTTTTAATCACCACTTTATTACACAAAAACGACTAGCATTCTCTTGTAAATTCAAATTTAAACGGGGTCACCCAAACATTTTTCACGGGTATAAACAAACCAAATTGTTATCACCTGCAGGGCATTATAGGACCTCCCAGGTGGTTGAGTGTGACGCGAGGTTTGCCCCCAAATAATAAATCAGCGAATTGCACGTCTACGGCCTCGCTCAATGGTCGATTAAAGTGTAATCTATAACGAGTACCTGTTTATTGGAGAGTTACATTAGGTGATATTACAAATACCGGCATTGCTAAGTTATCAGACCCTTTGACAACACCAAACATGCAATATCTCTCTTGAGGGAAACTATACTAGGACTTCATGTTTGCACAGAACACCTGTCCATATTTTGCGGTCTCTCTAAGTAATTATTTTAGACGTATGAAAATAGATACATTTATTAAATATTAAGCCAGATTCACCAAATTGGCTTTCAGACGGTTTGTTTTTGTTAGCACAGAAAACGGTATAATCATGGTACTATATCAGTATGAACCGTTTGGTATTTATAATAAAAGCTCATTCAATTATTACACTTACGCATATTAACTATATCATATAGAATGCAAAATAAACTCGGATGAACAGCGGGTCATTTCCATGGCAATCATGGAAGGTAACTCGCACAGATTTATTTTCATCATATAACAGTAATCCATGTGTTAATTGTTTATATCTGAATGCCAGCCTTGTGTTGGTATGATGACGTCATAGGAACTACATTATTATACCCTCAGAGTTATTGCCCTTTAACAAGCCTATAGTGTTGTTACAAAGGGCCAATATTGTCCGGCCTGATTCTTCTTCAGTTGGTATTCTATGTTAGTGAAAACTTGTGTGCATGTTAGACATGGGATGAAGTTGTGCAAGAGGTAATTATGAGGCTCCGTCGATAATTTTTCCCCAGAGTTATTGCCCTTTAACAAGACTATAGTTTTGTAACATAGTGCCAATATTGTCCGGGCTGATTCTTCTTCAGTTGGTATTCTATGCTAGTGACAAATATGCTAGTGTGCGTGTTACACATGGGGTGAAGTTGTGTAAGATCATGATGTAATTATGAGGCTCCGTCGATCATTTTTCTGAGAGTTATTGCCCTTTAACAAGTCTATTTGTGTTGTTACATAGGGCCAATATTGCCCGGCCTTATTCTTCTTCAGTTGGTATTCTATGTTAGTGAAAACTTGTGTGTATGTTACACATAGGGTGAAGTTGTGCCAAATGTAATTATGAGGCTCCGTCAATCCTCTTTTTTTCAGCGTTTTTGCCTTTTCAGTCTGGAACATAGGGCCAATATTGTCTGACATTATTCTTCTTCAGTTTTTGTTATAATAGCTGTGCAGCACCACACTTTATAACACATACCGCGGGGGTATTCGTTCTTCATTCTCGTCTACTAGGTAAACATTCTGAAATGCTGTACAACCAAACACATGATTTTGTTTTGACCTTTAATAACTTATATTCCAGCCCCAGAAGTAGTGAAAAATGAAAAGTACACCTTTAGTCCTGACTGGTGGGGACTAGGCTGTATTATATTTGAGATGATTGAAGGAAAGGTAAGCATTTAAAACATGCTCAACATCTTGCCTTTTTTCTGAACTTTTTAATGTATTTGAAAAAAATTCCTGATATATGTATGTAAATAGTTTAAGGGAAATCACTTTAATTTTTGCCAATTGTCATCTTCTTTAATGTACCTTAAGAGTTTAATGAGGCTTAAGAAAATAGAGAAATTTTAATCTTTCTTAGGGCTTTGGCTGCTGTTAATGAATAAAAATGATACTGTTGTGTCCAGTGTCATCAATTACATATGATAGACACGTATTTTTAATTTAGCCCAAAACGTCATTAAGTGGGTGAAAATGTGAGGTGTGATGTAATCCGTTAGTTTCCCATTACAAATTACTTTCATGACTGTTTTAGGCTCCATTCCGAGCTCGTAAAGAGAAGGTGAAGCGAGAGGAGGTAGACAGAAGAGTTAAGGAGGAGACAGAGGTTTACTCTTCAAAGTTTACAGAGGAATGTCAGTCAATTTGTATGCAGGTAATTATCCCTACAGGCTGAGATCAGTATAAACAAGAAGACCATGTTCAAACCAATCTTTTTAGTGGAAATCACTGTATGAGGGCACTGTGTGTCTAGAAATATAGATTGAGTTTTAAGTATTAACTTCACATCAGATGATAGTTAATTTTCCATCATATTCTGATGTGACGTTCACAGACTGTTGACCGTAAGTTATGAGGGAGTCACACCATGTCCCTCCAACAAGTATAAGGGTGGTTTTTATGAGGTTTTCTCCCAATTTTCCATCGTATTATGCAAGAAACAGTGTGAAATGGACAATCCCCACTATATAAGTTAATAGCCTCAGTACTGTTTTAAACACCAATCAAACAAATCCATTGAGGGAAATCGGTGTCTTGGGGCAGTATTAAGTGAAGTATTGAATAAATATGGAAGGACTATTTATATATAACACTTCACATTAGGCCATACAAAGTTAATGAATAGTTTCTCAGGCACCGCCGCATTTTATGGCAATTAAAAAAACTGCTACTTAAGTAGGCCTGTTGCCTGCACTGTGAAATTTGGCTTTCAATAAAATGTATGTATGAGTAAGCTTATAATATAGTTGTATCGATAAAAAAAAAAAGTCTTCTTGCTTTAAATCATTTGATACTGATCACTTTTAAATAAACAGACTGATTTGCGTCACATTTGGCGATTTTTCTGTCTCTATTGTTTTTTTCTGGTTTATAGACTAATGGGAGATAATTCAGTTCAAATGTCAAAGTTATCTCCCTTAACATGCGTCATAAAGAAAAAATGCAAAGCCTCCTGAAATTATTTAAATGAAATAAAAGTCACCTTCTTTACTATTTTTTCAAACCGAATCGCCTGAGAAATTAGTAATCAATTTTTTTTAGCCTAATGCTTGTTTTGGCAAGTGACAGTAGTTGTCTTGTTAGACTTTTGATCCTCCTGAACAATCGTAGGCCAGTATTTAGTCTTTTTCGCCAATCACACGTTACCTAATTATTTCAATATAAACCTACTTAATAGGTCATGTTTTAGTTTTGCAAAATAATTTTTGGATAAAGAAACCCATTATATATGATATTATTGAAGCCATGTAGGATAAATTTAAGGGAGGTAACCATTGATAAATTTTGAAATGGGAGAGAACTTTTGAAATGCTAGTATCCCAAATGGCATCATTGATAGCGTAGTGAATTAATCTGTGGTATACATTGGTAGTAAACTGATGGCATTGAGTGAAATACTCTTAAGCAAGGCGATAAACACCAATCAATGCTTAAATTGTAAAATGTTGAAGAGATCCAATATATCTATAGCTAGGTCAGTAAAATTTTGGCCCTCTCCAGATTTGTATTTTTCAACATGTATCAGAATTTATTTAGAAAAACGTATAAAATGAATATTATCCAAAAGTGTTTTAGTTTATTTTGACCTGGAAATGTATCTTTGTTTGTTGTAGTTGTTGAAGAAAGATCCAAAGACTCGGTTAGGCTGTGCACCAAATTCCACTCCTAAAGACATCAAATCCCACGTCTTCTTCAAAAGCATCAATTTTAAACGTTTACAGGCTGGGATGTGTGATCCACCTTTTATTCCTGATGTAAGTTTATTCAGTGACCTAGTGCCCAGGGTTGTTTTTGTGTGGTTACCATGCCAAACTACTGATTTATATTCTTCTTATACAGAGGTAGAAATGTTTTTAAAAAATTTACCTGTCACCATGGGACAGGTGAAATAAACTTATATTTTAAACTTTGAACAAAATTTGGTGAAAGTTACGCATCTGTTATCTTAACAGAAGGAAGCTAAATGCCAAGTTTGAAGTTAATTCATGAATTTGATTTCAAGCTAGCATGTTTACAAACATTTGTGATGGACAGACTGAGAGTAGCATAAGCAGTGGTGGTAGACAAAAACTTGCAAAGTACATCTGAAATAAACGTTGACCTGTCCCTTGACAGAGGTGCTTGGACAAGTTTTGTCCACCACTACTGCTTGTGCTACTCTCAGTGTCCGTCCTAACATGCTAGCTTGAAATCAAATTTTTCAGTACCCTTAAATTAAAATTGATGTTTTTCACAGTTGATTATTTAAAAATTGGATAAAATTATGGTTCGGCTGCCCTTTGAGCATCTTCACTAGCCAAGAGTTTTATTCAGAGCTAGTTTACATGTACATTACAAACCTAGGTGAACCGAGCTGCTATAACCTGAATGTACTGATATGCTCTATGTCAAATAAACTGATCATCCACCCAATCTTGTGGCACTTACAACTTACCTGCATCTTTTATTAATGATTTACTGTTCACGGGATCAAGTCCATCTGTGGACCATCAGGTATATGAGTGAGTCACAAGATGTGTCTCCGGCAAGCGCTGGGGTGGTTTTTTTTATAGGTTTTTGTCCAGTTTTCCACCGTAATAAGGCAAGGAACAGTGTGAAGTAGACAATACGTTATCATATAAGTGAAATACACTATAGTACAACATTAAACCACAATCAAACAAACCAATCTCTTATTGGCGATCGTTGAATTTTTTCACATGCTGAGGCGTAGGACATCTGATTGGGGTACCTACAAGTTCTCAGGCATCCAATCATTGCATGGTTATAGGGCCTTGATCTGCCAAAGGGGTGTAATGTAGAGTATTTCAAAACAGTACTTTAAGTTAAGGAAGATGCCTTTCTAAGCAACAGACATGGTGTCTTTTCTCAACACTAATTTTTTCCATACAGCCATTTACCACCTTTCGGCTTTATAAGTATGGTAATTTTTACTATTAATTAGCTGAGCATCATCCTGTTTAAAAAAGTGGACTACAACTTGAGTAAACGTTATATCAACAATCAGTGAGTCATCTTAATAATATTTTCTCTTGATATATTTCAGCCCAGAGCAGTATATTGTAAAGATGTGTTGGATATAGAACAATTCTCAACAGTAAAGGGAGTTAATTTGGATCCCAGTGACGACACATTTTACAGCAAATTCAACACTGGGAGTGTCTCAATACCATGGCAGAATGAGGTCAGTTGATTTATATTAAAACCTGCCTACCATTGGCTGGCCACCATCGTGTAAGAGAAATAACCATAAGTAGGCTATGGCGTTAAACCCCAATCAAACCAACAAACTCATTAAAAAAATAAAATCTACGACAGCAGATTAGTCAGTGGATAATAAAAACTGATTTAAACAAAGAATATAAATAAGATCTAAACAGAATAAAAATTCAAGATAAACATAAAAAAAAAACTTGTTTAGCATGGAATGAATGACATGGGAACTATTCCTCAAAGAGTTTCTAGTGAGGGAGCGGGTGGGCCATGGCCTTGCAGAATACTCCTTGGCTTCCTCGGTTGATCGTAAGAGGCAAGAAAAGAGATTGCTTTCTGTTGCCCTGGTGTTCCCAGAGCTAAAGGGTAACAGGAAGCAGATTTGTTTGTGATGTTCTGTATTTGTGTCCGTCATCATATAAGAGAAATACCCTTGAGTACGACGTTAAACACCAATCAAACAAACAAACAGAGTTTCTACAACGAAATATTTTTTTAGTCATAAAATGGTTTTGTAAATCAGTAACAATACATATAGAATGTTACCAGTATAAACACTCAATATTATAACCATATTGATCATGCTACAGCTACAGTTATTATGTAAGACAAATGTTATAGTTTCATTTTGTCATTTAAAGTGAACTAGAAACAAAACTTCTATTACTTCTAAAATAATTCAGAGATAACTCCTTTGATAATCAAGTCTAATTTTTATAATAATGAAAAAAAGGCCGGGTCGCTGAGAGGTCTAGGTTGCTGGCATTTACTGATGGCAATTTGCAGCCTATCTCCGAGGGCCGTGGGTCAATTCCCTGACAGGTTTCAACCTGCCAAATTTTTCTGAGTTAGAATCTGTTCAAGTGTTAACCAAAAAAAAATGAAAATACAGGCAATAGCTCTGTAAATTAAACCTTAATTCAAAGATTCTATGGCCTTCTGGCTTTGACAATTAACTTTATAACATTATGGAAAACTTCACATCTTGGTTGTGCTTGTGTCAATAATTGTTGGAATACTCCCCATCAAATAAGCGTAATACCCTTAACATGGCATGTATCCCGATTGATCAACCAATTAATTAACTACATTTATTTAAATCTGGAGATTCAAAGTTTGTTCCCTTGTCCTGTTGATGGATGGACTTACATGATGCGGTCAATAACTCAGACAAGATCTTGCAAGAGGGATAAAATTATTTTTTATTTCTACGCTAATTGTTTAATTTCTGTTTTGATCAATTTCAGATGTTAGAGACTGACTGTTTTAAAGAGCTTAATTTATTTGGTCCAAATAACAGCGCATCACCCGATCTAATAGAAGATCAGCCACCACCCCCTCCACGGATCAGCTTCTTTGACAGGATATTCAGACGGCGGAGGGTAAGATAGCACATTAAACGTCATGCCTGCTGGGTGGTGGGGAGGGAGACTCCTGTTGACTTATAATTCAATGGTTAGCTTGTCTGACTACAGATCCTCCTTCTATATGCTGCTCATAGGTTCAAGTCCTTTTGTCAAAATCCTGTATGAGGGAGTCACACAAGGGGACTCCGGCAATTGTGGGAGTAACAATCCCAGGGTTCAAGATAGTTTTTTTCACAAGGGGTATTTACCCTCACTTTTCAGAACATAGGGGTATTTACCCTCACTTTTCAGAACATAGGGGGATTTACCCTCACTTTTCAGAACATAGGGGTATTTACCCTCACTTTTTCAGAACATAGGGGTATTTACCCTCACTTTTCAGAACATAGGGGGATTTACTTTTCAGAACATAGGGGGATTTACCCTCACTTTTCAGAACATAGGGGTATTTTACCCCCACTTTTATGTCAATATGTAGTTTATCATAGAGTAGTGGGTAATTCACATCCTCTAACCTCTATTATACCTTTTGTTTTTATAAAGATAACTTTTGTATTCAATCCAACAGAATCTTTTTTTTTTCCAGGATTTTTTTTTATTGTTATTGGTTGAGAGGGGATACTTTTGATGAAGTTTATCAAATAAGGAAGAACTTGATAATTCTTTGAATTTCTTTTTTAAACAAAATGACGTATACATGTTTGTTCAGTTAGTGATGTTTGACAGTGTCTTACTTTTAATATTCTAAGAATCCTCATAAAGGATGACCAAAATATCTAAAGTGACAAAACCGTTAGTGGCTTTACCTAAATAATGACTAACCTTCCTCTTTTCTTTTATTGGTCCCATTAAATGAAAAAAATGAACGAATACTGATACTTGCGATTTAAACACCAAGACAGGTTAAAGACGGTATACATAAGGGTTGGCATTGAATATAATTTTGTATTGAAACTGTTCAACACACTCGGCAAAGGCAGACAATGTTTTAAAAAGTATTGACTTTATCATTACATGTATTTAGAAATAACATCACTATTCAAGCTTCAGATAATCACGCCATGTACTGACAGAAACTTCCGCCATCAATGTGCTCCTACAGTACTACCGCTAGAAGGTGCAGTGTTGGAATTGAGTTCTCTGGCAGCCTTGCATTTTTCTCGTTGAATATCTATTAGCGCAAAAAAGACCAACACAACGGAGATTATATCAGTATACTCTTGTACAAAAGGAGCCTTGTCACCACTGGGCTGACATGCCCTCCTATAAGTGAAATAACCTTTAGTCTGGCATTAAAACATCAATCTTTCTTCGTTAGAAGGAATCTTGGCATATTGAAACCAAAAGGTAGTAATTGTTTTTTGATCTTTTCAACTTCCAGAATAGAGATACAAGCTGACGGTAGTGCGTCCAAGACATCAGGAGACTTCTGTGGCACAATGTGGATGTGCCTACGACAAAGGGTCGGTGGTTCTGTCCCCGGTTTATGTCTATGTGCTCAGACGATTGGGAATGTCATGCCTCTGATTGCAAGACCTAGATCCACCCCATGTTAGATTTCAAACAACACTTCAGCCCATGTGGATGATGTCCTTCTATGTGTACTGTCTTATTTGATGGAATGATGCCAGCTGTTGCCATGACTGGAATGGGAGAATATCGTATGAAACAGATTTTGGTCAGTTAGACATTGGTGAGAGCTTCTTCATGAAGAAAGATGGACCTTCCAACAACAACAGCAGGATTGTCCTTCCCATCGCCATAAAACAGTGCCACATCTGACCTGCCAATCAATGCAGCGGAATTTACACATCATAGTATTTTTGGGAATTGCAAATCTTGCCATATAACCATTGTGTTTTAAGATGAATACAGACTTTTCACCAGAACACTCCCTGTAGAGTGGCAATAGGCTGGCTTCTGTTCTACTCGCATGAGTTTGTTACTCTGTGTTTTGTAATATTCTTATGGCTTTGATTTTAACTTAGTGTTTGGGGGTTTGCAAAATTAGGTTTGTTGGACTTTTTTGTAATTTTTTTTACAGAGTGTCTAATGAGCTGATCTGGTTTATGATTGAAAGTGATATGTAAAATTCAGTTCATGGTTTAAAAATTTTTGGTAGCTGCAAAAAGTATTTCAGCTGCCAAATTATGATTTTATGGGAAAGGTTTCCCCCAATAACCTTTGTCATTACTGTCGAATAATTCCTCAAAAGAGTCCTATACGATCCGCTGGATAGAAAATGTTAAGTCGTAATAGCACTAACACGGGACAAGATATTGACCTTTGACACGGTGTAACATTACCAAAAAGTGGAGTTTAATTAAATTAGGCATGTACAACGTTCTGCCCCAGATCTGTTATTTAGAGTGTGAAATTGCAATTTATTTTGACTGACTGTGGATCATCTGATTTCCATGTCCACTTTTGATAATCTAGTCTGCTTCACAATGTCTTTTATGTCCCAGATATTGAATCCAATCTCAATATTTCTTTAATAGAGAGACAATGGTCCTGTTGTATTGAGGCAAACCTAATACCAAAACATGTGGGGAGAAGATTTTAATGTACATGTAGATAGTGCTCTGTCTCTTGTTTGACAGACCATGTAGGAATGTCTTACCAGACTGATATATCACTGCATACAGAATACACATTCTCTGCTCCAGAGTCTAATATGTATGTTGGGGATTTTATTCTATGTTTCATTTTATACATTTTCATATTTTCCTCATTTTAAAACTGTCAAAATCAAATAATAAACCAGTGCACGATTCTGAAACATATGTTAACTGTGTGACAGGTCAGCATGACTCCTGAACAAATGAGTAGCCCATGTGGACTTAGTAAGTGTGGATCCAGCTGTAGTGATAGCATAAGTTGAGGTTTTGATTTAGATTTACATTGAGAAATGTTAACGTTGTCATCGCAGCACATGTCCATCCTGCTCAAGTTTGAAATTACTTTATGGGACAGCAGCTCACATTAGCAATCTATGGTCATTTATAATCTCCGAAATCAATCCGACGATCGATCAAATGTCTTAGGGACAATTTGAAAGCTAGGACTGCATTATATGTTTGTGTTAACATGACTGTGGTTGGGTGATACAGTCGTCATTGTCTTAGGATTAAAATGACCTTGTCCTAATCCCAACCTCGCATTTATTTAAGGCAATTTGTGTAGTCATCGAGTCTGTATTTGTGTTCGACAAGGTATAAATCATTGGCCATTAACTAACTGATTTTTAAGGGAACATGAAAGTTCGGCCTCTGAAAATATTTGAGGATGTCCTGTATTGACACCAATGAGTGAGATATGTGCATTTTAAGGAACAAGCAAAAGTTAGCTTGACTTAAAAAAGTGATTTGTGCTTGGGCTAAACTGAATCTGGTGTGTTGTACAGTGAAAATCATTTTTAAAATCTCTTGTATTTTATATTGTACATGTGATTATAACAGAACAATGAAACTCATCTCTTTGTTGATTTGAGAAAAATATACTTCCTTTAAATCTCATTATATTATATGTATGTAATTTTTCCTCTCCAAATCCCATTTTTATTATTATTTTTTTGTCATAACATGCTGGCCATGTTTTATTGTTATTATTATTATTATTATTATTATTCGTAATTAACACGGTTATGTAAATGATAGTCTACTTGTAATTGTACTTGTTTGTCAATTATTGTTGTATGTGCCCAGTTGCTACCTCAAGTCAGCTGTTTTTTCCCTTTCTTGCATAGTCAGTATTTCACATCTAAATACACATGTACATTCACTTTTAAAATAATAACACACTGGCACAGCTAATTCTATAACAGCTACAATGTAAGGCCAACACTGAAAAAGACTAGAAATATACCCTATGTTGTAAAAAAAAAAATCCCTACTGACTCGTTGAATTTAAGAGAATTAATGACGCCACGATATGTATTATAATAGATTGAGATGGCCATGAAAACTACATGTTTGTGTCCGTTTTCAATTTAAGGACTATACAATGCCGGGTTATACAAGGAATATTACAGAAACAAGAGAAAAAAAGTCCAAAGATTATTGACACATTTAAGACCCCATTATAATGTTCACAAGGCTTCCATGAACAATTCTAGTCAATTGTTTTGTATTCTGTAAACCCCAAAAAATAAAAATAATTCTTATGTCTACGCCCTATGAGTGAATTGAATTTTAGATAAATAATGTGTATAAGGGGTTTTCACTCCTTTAAAGGCACCCTCCAACAGTAAATAGCTACATTAACCTTTGACCTCTCTGTGTAGTAATCCTACTTTGATGTACCGCACATGAATTCGAGTCCATCTGTTGCCCTCGGGGTATGTGTGTGAGTCACACGATGTGGTTCCTGCAATCTTTAGGGTTACCTATGGTTTTCCAACATATTTAAGCAAAACATAAGAAGTGGGCAACTAATAGTCACATAAATAAAATAGCCTTGAGTACAGCGTTTCCCCGATAAAACAAAAAACGCACTAACTTAACCATTAAAAGTTAAGTGTTGGAATATTGTTGTTCCTCCAGTAGTAAGTAAAAATAGTATTAACAAGTGATCAATAAAAAACCACCCGTAATCCATGTTCCGTGTTGAACTTAATATGCATTGCAATACATAATACAAGTGTTTTGAGTAATCAACAGCAGACTTTTGATTGAGGCATTCTGACATAACTGATTTAATTATTTTTATCGATTTCCTGTGATTCAATTTCAGATAATGTAAAACTATGAAATGACACTTTATTTAATTTATTTAAACTCTCTGGCATTCTACATACATGGATATACATATACGTATATGTGTATATAATTTTTCACCGTTTTCCAAGAAGAGCTTTGCAACAAAATAGTTTACGGAAATAATACAAGAATCTCTTTGAGCAAGGTCCAACAATTGTAGTGTTGTTGTTGTTAACAGGTATGGTCCTTCCGTGCAATCAGGTTGGCCAGTGGCAAATTTTGTTTCTCATACAAGAAGCAGTGCCACCTATCTCATTGACTAACAATGTATTTCAACTAAATATTCAGATCTTGCTAGTATTAGCCAATGACATAGGGGGCGCTGCCAGTTATATGAATAACATATTTATCTCCCTTTTTTGTCTCGGGTCAACTCCACTGGAACTGAGGGTGAGACATATAAATATAGAATTTGATGTTCTTTAATACATTGTTTAAATTGCATATTCCCTTAAAATGTTGATATGAAATAAAAGACTGATTAACTATAGGTAATTATCGTTCCAAATTTTGTGTAAATTAGGTTTGAAATTTAAAAAAATCTTAGCTTTTTACAAAAGATCTTTCAGAAAAAACCCAAGAACAACATAGGTTGTGGAGCCTTTTCTGTACAAATAAAAACAAAAAGAAGAGAAATGATTAATTAACATCATAACTTGTTTTAATTGGTTATTTTGAAGATACTCCATTCTTTCAAGATTAATTCAAAGATATACAAAAGGAAAAGCTGAAAGCAAGTGCTTGAATTACCAACAACAAATAGGATAAAGTATCACTGAATAATACTTTTTCAAAGGTTTATTGATATTTTAACCTCAAGTATGGTCACCAAATGTTATGGATGTACTAGAATATAGACGCACAATATTACATTAAACTACATTGTACAAGTTATCATTTTGTGATAAAATTTCTGAAGAGTCCGAAATGTCAAAATATCAATGCCGATATTAATGATGAATGGAAACTTTGGTGCATAAGTTGAAGTGTCTAATTAACTTCTGTTCAATAAATAGAATGTAATAAATAACAATAAATCATTCATTTAATTAATGGTTCTCATTATAAGAAATAAACAAAATTAGTTTGTCTGAATAACACATTTAATGCAGAGAACTGACCATGTTTTCAGCCATACTTAAACTTTATAGTTTAGTGGGTATCGTAATATTTTTAAACATGTGCCCTCAGAATCATCAACCTACCTTTAGAAAAATTGAGGAGCAATTGGAAGCGAAATAAGTATGTGCATAATACAAGGAATCTGATTAGCATTTTTTCAAAGAACCAGTTTATACTTTCACTGCATTTTATTTTCAATATTTTCCCATTATCTGTTTTAATCAATTCCCAAGTTTAATTTCAATGACATTTTTTTTTGATAAAATGTGTCCTGACGTAGGTCAAAAATTATTTGTCAAGGTGATTTTTTTTGCCAGCTTCCATCTTTGTTGTTTGTTTAAATATAATGCATTTAATTAGCATATTAAAGCTAAATTTTGTGTGCAAGTTTGACATGCGGTCTTCCTTATTTTGTAAATGATTGAGCCTATGTCATTTCCCTCTGAAAAGCACCCAATACATCCTTTTAATCATAGATTTACTGATTTTTGTGTACGTGCAATCTAGTTTGGCTACCATGTTCAATGTAATGATTACAGTAAAAAAAAATTAGGGTTTGAAATAAGGAAAAATATTTTAAGGAGTTATTTTGAAATCAAGCTGTTGATTTCATCAATTATTTGTCTTTTTACTGTTGGTGATTTGGTGCCTTCCACCAAAGTAATTGATTTTGACTATTTAATTACAAATATCATTGTAATGGATGTTATAAATCAGACAGACAGATAGATCTGGCAAAAGAAATAAATTACATGTACCGAGTATTGATGTATGCTGATACCAAGTTGAATATCTGACGGCCACATTTTGATATAGGTTCAGTGTTTTAAATGCCAATAACCGATATTCCTTAAATCAATACAGCTTAAAGCTTGTTAGACTGCACATCAGTGTCTTTTTTGATCCAGATATTACCCACAATTCAGCTTGTTGTTTGAGTATATTTGGTTTTGTTTTTTTTTTTGTATTAATAAATGTCAAGGGAGAAAAATTTGTTGAACTTCACCAGAGTTGAACCTTTGACCTTAGAATGGCAGAGCCAATGCTTTACCATCTTTTCTCACTACATGTGGGGAAATGAAGAAATGAGGGATAACTCTGTAAATTACGCTACAATGTCGCTGTATAATGACACTATGCTTAAGTCATCCAAGCTATAACTTTGGTCGAAAATTGTCAGGCTCTACTTTCAAGCAAGGAAAACGCTTCCTTACTGAGCTGCGGAGACTTACAGCATATTGTATTGTTGTTATCATTTTTTTTGAAAATAGGAATATTACTGAATTAAAAAAACAGTGGTATGGCAATTTATTGACTTTTTGAACAAATTGACACCCATGGACAGCATGTTGATTTAGTATTTTTTATACATTTGATAATATG